>JAAXCT010001008.1:0-259362 GCA_012490785.1 Eragrostis nindensis | reverse complement strand
CGTCGACCGTGTCTCGTCCGGACACTGTGAGTCGCCCATTCCCTGAGCGACACTATGCTCTGCTGTTCCCGGCGCTGGGGACTGTTGTGAAGTTGGGTGACGGTCACTCAGTGTACTGCTTGCGACTGTGTGGTGTACTTGGAGCCCCCGTCCGCCGCATCACGCTTGACTCTGATGCGACGTCCCCACTCCTCGGTACGTCAGGCATAGTGTACGTTTCCACCGCCCAAGAGTTAATGCAAAGCAAATCCTTATCCTGAATTGGACGACGGTACGCTCGAGGTTGACCGTGACATCTTTGCTGCTCACGTGCCCTGCTTCCGACCCCCGGGGTCGGGAATGGTTCGGGTCGAGCCCCTCTATCGTTTCCGACCACTGCCGGGGCGACGAACTCCAGCCAACTTGTTGGACGGAGTGAGGTCGGGGCGGTCGCTCGACCCCGCGGTGAACAGCTCACGACATGGGAGTCGAGTGAAGCAGCTTCGCTGGGGTCGAGTCCCTTCTGTGTGGGGCCCGTCAATCCCGCACGGTGCTGTGGTCGCGCCGTCTCAGTACGGTTGGGCCCTTAGCAGGCCGCGAGGTGCGGAGACTTTTGTGCCGGACTAGCCGCTGCACCTCCCGCTTCACTGGGCCCCGACGTGAGCCCAGCACCTCTCTTCTCTTCCTCGTCCGAGGTTTTATGTCCCCGCTTGCATTCGAATACGGCAGGTATACGCATCGAGTACCTAAAAGATAGGTACCCGACACTGCCCAATTAATCAATTAAAACAAGCAATTGCATATATGTTGGAACTCTAGTCCACTAGATGCATCACGGCATCACGCACGCAATCTCTTATAGTACTACTACTAGGCAATGGATCCAGTAGTACTCTTGTATGCTCGACCCTTCTTCTGTGCTTCACTGCAAATAAATCAAACAAAGGGTCCAAACCCTTGCAGGGGCCAGGGAGCACGACACGATCACGCGCGAACAAGTCGGTAGCACACGGCAAATCGATCTATCGGTGTTTCTTAGGGGAGAAGAAAGGGCAGGAAGTCGGACCTCCGCGGCCAGGACTTCCTCCACCGTCAGCATGATGGTGCGTTGGGCCGAGGACTGGAGAAGCGAGACGCAGACAAGTGTTGCGGCTTTTACGTTGCTTCGCGGGGGCCGATGGATGGTGGACTGGGCTCTGCATCAATGGCCACCGTCAACTGGGCTGGGCCGTAATCCTGCATATGGATAAGGTTTGCTCTGTAGTTTGCTGGACTGGGCTGAAGGAATCGTTGGTCAGATAGATTGCCGCGGCTCGGATTGGACGGATGGGCCCTGTCCGAGTTGAGCTGTTGCCGGGCGGGTTTGCTATCAGTTGTAGCGTCCGAAGTGGTATTTTTACGAAATGGACATTTTCATTAAAGTTTTTTCGCGAATACCCGTTCCTCTCTCGAACTCTCTCGCAGCTACAGGTGAGAGCGGCGACCGGAGGCGATTTCGCTTTCCCCCGTCGATTCGTCGCCGCCCTTGCCTCTGGTGCCCTCGCTGGCGTCGGAGGAGGAGGGGGGCCGGATGAATCGACGGAGGATTTGTACAGGCAAGTATCTATTAGGCTTGTTTTAGTTAGGTTAGGGTTAGGTTTTCCCATGCTACTGTTGAAGCATGGGGATCTCTTCCTGGGCGGCGTCTCCGGCGAGCGACGTCGTGGGTGTGCGAGGCGGGGCTTCGTCATCCACGACGGTTTCCCCGTTTGCGCTGGAGGCGACGATTCCAGTAAAGATAGGTATGTGTACCAACTCGCTGGAAATCGGGTTGGTTTTGGGTCTCCCACCGTTTCTGGTGGTTTGCATCCCCTTCTGGGTTTTCTCTGTTCCGGCGTGGGCGGGTGTTGGTGCTGGTTGCGTCAGTCCCCTTCTACACCGGCGAAGAGATGGCCTTTGGCCATTTTGCTTGGCCTGTACGTTCAGCTATTGCATGGCATGTTGGTCGTCCCGATATGCTACTCTTGGTGCCACCACAAAACTTTGAAGTTGCTTCGTCGGAAGGGTGGTCGGCTTCAAGGCGTCTTCTCCGGCCGCCGGCGACGAGAACAACCGGGAGCTGTCTTCAAAGGACTTGATTGTAATTTTTGGTTTTTTCAAGGGTGTCCTTGTAAGTTGAACGATGTAATCCATCAGAAATGAATTTTAACCCGGTTTCTCAAAAAAAAAATTAAAGTTTTTTCGCTTTTAAACCACTAGAGAAAAGTTGTTGAGCTTTTTCTAGGCACCCCATGGTTTGACAATCAGGTCAGAAAGGTGGGCGCCAAATCATTTGACACCCCCCACCCCTATATGCGGGCACTCGCCCGGATGCTGAACTAGCATAGTAAGCGCTATCAGGTCCTATAGGTGGACGCAAAATGGTGCGGCGCCTATCTATGGGACCTGGTCGTCAAATCATGTTGCGCTCAGAAAAAGGTCCATTTCTAGACAACTTTTCTTTAAAAGTTCAAATGTGAAAAACTTTTTTGGAAAAGTCCAAATTGTAAAAATTCCACGCGTCCGATGGATGGTTCTGCTTCACGAAGCGGGCAGGTCTGAGTAGGAGGAGGCACAAGCGACACATAGCAACTAGGGGTGAAACCGATCGGATAAGAACGTATAGCACTCATTCCGTATCATATCCTATGTTTTTTAGTCGGATCCGAAGTCGGAGTGAATAATACCGGATAATTATTTTCTTCATCCCAAATTAACTATTGATATACATGATCGAGAGCATTTTGACTCTTCCACATTGTTTGCACAAAAGTTCTTCACTATTCTTTGGCAACTGAGTATCAGATTTTGTTAGAGTATATTTGGTAGGTTAGATTATGTATCTAGAACTGCCATATATATTTTCGAAGGTGTCTTGCCCAAGTCATATACTCTGATATATACCGACCGAGAGCCTCAATGCAATACAATCCATCACATTATACAACAATCTATCTCTCTTACATGTTATCACGAGTTTAGGTTACCCGATCCTAACCTAATCTTTCGCTGCACGTCGCGCCGCCCCCGGGAAGATGGATCTCCGCTGGGGGCAGCGTCCCTGTTTCGCGAGCGGTTCCTATTGATCCGCCGCC
This sequence comes from Eragrostis nindensis, assembly GCA_012490785.1. Lineage (NCBI taxonomy): Eukaryota > Viridiplantae > Streptophyta > Magnoliopsida > Poales > Poaceae > Eragrostis > Eragrostis nindensis. Next base: position 256,270 of record JAAXCT010001008.1, on the reverse strand, counting down.
ACGATCGATTTAGCGTTGGTCAAGCCGCACAGATGGAATTCTTCTTCGTCATGAATCGTGCCGCCATCAAATCCTGGAGGAGGTCTGTCACCGTGCGGATCGGGCACCACACGGCAAAGCGCGTCGTCCTCCAAGGCTGCTGGCTGCGCAGTCGCGTGCGGCTTCAGGCCGCCGCCAGACCGAACATCGCTGCAGGACGAGCTCCTGCGGGCAGCACACCGCTGCTGCCATGGAGCGCTAACGCCGCGTCCCAGGCCAAATTTCCATGGCTCGGCGCCTTCGGACCAGGCACACCTCGAGCTGCAGCCCTCGTGAGGGCCATGCTGCTGTCAGGTGGACTCAACACGGCCAGTCCTCTCCGCCGAGTCGCATCCACGGAGCCACCAATGCCCAGACCTGTCTTTCCTCGATTTATTTTTTTTCCTCTGCACTCCGGTGCCCACGGGAGGAAGAAGATGAGGATTAAGATGGGGTAGGGACAAAGCTAGGTGCACACGGAGGTCTACACGAGGATGGTTTCATCTGCCGCTGCTGTTATTTTTTCTTTTACCCGATCACTGATTCGGGATTGCGTCGCCCTACCATTCGTCGATGCTCGAACGTCGACCCTCCCGAGGATGAGGTTGTTGTTGCGCCATGTCTTTGGCTGCAACGCCGATGCTCGTGGTCAAGCCATCTTCGCTGGGATCGCCGCCTATCTAGCGGTGGTGCTACCCATACTGCCAGTCCTCCTCGTCATGCTGGCACACGGTTCGAGTCCCGCCGTCCGCCGCCACCTCCAAGACACCGCCGCTGCAGATGTTGCTGACAGGCTGATGTAAGTGCGCTCGTTGATACGTTCGAGCGCCCGCGTCTTCGCCGTCACGCCGCACCGTTCAGTGAGATCTACGGATGGACACTGCTGACTATGTGTACTTGTGTGCCTATGTTGATGTTTCGGACCAGCGTCCTCTCCACGGTTACGACCACGTCCACCTCGACCTCGGCTACTTCGGCAACAAAAGAGCTATCATCCGTATAAGGTACTCGCCGGTTTTCTCTCTAGTCACAGCATCTGCAACACGACGCTGTGGCTGCGGGGGATGTTAGAGTATATTTGGTAGGTTAGATTGTGTATCTAGGACTGTCATATGTATCCTCAGAGGTGTCTTACCCTCCAAGTCATATACTCTCGTATATACCGGCCGAGAGCCTCAGTGCAATACAATCCATCACATTAGAGCATCTCCAAGAGCTTATGTAAAAAGAGTTGGATAGGTAAAAATAGCTAAATTGAGGTAAAAATCGAATCCAACAACTTCTCTATTTCCCGATCCTCGCCATCTCGCTGGTCATCCGCGACGCTCCGCTAGCCATATTTGCCGATCCCTGTCGCCTCGCCATCTCCTCCTCCAGCGCGGTCCGCGCGCTCCCGCGCCCTTCCCTTCCTTTCCCGCGCGCCGAGATCCACCAGCAACTGGCGTGCACCTCTCCTTTCCCTCACCGGCGGCAGGCGGCAGCACAGCAGCCTCCCTGCCTCGTCCCTTTCTTCCCCACCGAGCAGACCCAGGGAGCCTCCCTCTCTCTCTCTCTCTCTCCCATGGAGCACCTCCACCAGCAACGCGGAGAGATCGGTGAGGTTGGTGATGCCATGGGTGACGCGGCTGCTGGTCGTGGCGTGCATGTCGCTGGTGGCCAATATGGATCAGTACCGCACGCCGCCTCTCTCGGAGTTCTGACAAGACGCCGACGCCGATTGAGAACGACTTCAGCTGCGTCCCCATCCGCCGCATGGAGAGCTGCTCGTGCTCTCCGCGCTCGACTCGCGCATGGGCGCGGCGTGGCTGGCGGCGGTGGGGCGCGGAGAGGTGGGCGGCGGGGCGCAGAGAGGCAGGCGGTGCGCGTCACTGAGTAGAGGAAGAGGAGGGACGCGACCTGATGTGGAAGAAAACGGCCAGGCGTTGGATGTCCTCACATGCACGAATCTTAAAGCCCATAAAGTTTTTGAGTAAAGAGAGGAATAAAATTTAGAGAGGCTGTTGGGTTTCATCAGTTTATGACTAGCTATTTCGTTTTACATAATAGCTAAATCAAGATTTTAGCTATTCAATTTTACCTAGTCTCTTAGAGATGCTCTACAAAAATCTCTCTCTTACAGATTTAACCAACGGAGTCGTCGTCGTCGGATAAATCTGTTTCCTTTAGGTCTCTACTATATGACCTTAAGTACACAACAAAACTGTTTAATGAATAGAAATACCTCTTTAATATAAAAAAAACACCACTGCGTTTACAAATGGCACCAGTGAAATAATTTGCTAGCTTCGCCAATCATTGCTGAATCTGTATGGATGCAACTGTGTTGTAAACCATCACTGTAACGGTCTTGTTCTGAATAAAGTTGGACGGGGTAATGCTGCCTGTCTTTCACCAAAGAATTAATACGGAGACATGATCATTACGGCTTAGCTTGGGCAAGAGCCGTAAAAACTCTTCTTTAAATCTCGCATAATCATCTCTAGCGTGTTTCAGATAAATGCGAACCAGTCAACCAGAGCATACAAAGCACTTGAACAAATGAAAACGGTTTAATTATATTAGATAGTATAATGTTGATACAGAGACAGCTTTAGCCGTACATCATAATAGCGATTTCCTTTTGCTTTTGTCAATTACATAAGATCGCTTCAGAGTCGAGTTAAGTCACGAAATAATCCGGTGACAAAAACAGGGACTATCTCATGAACCTGAAAGGCACGCATCTAGTAGCAGCTAAACTAGTATCCCGGCAACATAGCTTGGGCCGGGAACTCCAGCGCTGACGTGATCTTTCAGACGACGCGTATACACTTCCCTGCCGTGGTCAGCCTTTGTGCGACCTGCATCTCCGACGCGAGCTCGGGGAGGAAGCGCAGCGATTTGCCCGCTGTGGTTGGCCTTGGCGCGGACTCGGGATACGGCCGGAGTAGTTCCCTTTCGGCTTTCTTCTCTTTCTGTGTGTAGTGACACTAAAATTGTATTGTATACTGAAACGGAATGATATGTGCTGTGCAGTATCTAAGCCTGAAAATTTCACATGTACAGTTTAGTCATCTGATCGAATACAGGGTGAACGCCCAGTAGCAGCTTGGTGTGTGCGCTCTAGATTCTATAGTATGCATTCAGAAACAGCAACAGGATTGATGTTCGCTAGGAGATTACTTCGTTTGTTCGGCTCTGTTATACATCGCATGACAGATCGCCAGTAAAGAAAAAGGATTACAAATTTTGGGGCCCCAAGATTTTGGAGGCCCTGTGCGGGTGCTCGCATTGCACACCCTGATCTACGGGCCTATCTGAAATGTACTGTGGCTCTCTCAAGGCAGGTTCGCTTGCAATGTGCACATGTACAATTTAGTGAACTGATCAATACTGGACGAACGCCCACTAACAGCTTGGCTTGCTCTAGTGTATTCGTTCAGAAATGTTTTGTGGTTCGCTCAAGGTAACTCTTTTTCCCTCTGTTCTGTAACTGACGGATACCCTGTTCTGTTACTGACGGACTGAACAACGTTTCTGTTTGACAACAGTTATGCCATTTTGTTGTTGTGTATTTGTGTTATTCTTGGATCCTTCGACATTGTTTGCACAAAAGTTCTTCACTAGTATTTGGCAACGGTATGTCAGATTTAACCAACAAAGTACTAGCTGTTTCCTTAGGTCTCTATATGACACCAATGAATTTTACCAAGTCCAAAAAATCTCTTTTATGAATAGAAAATAGTTTTTTAATATAAAGAGGCACCACTGTGTGTTGCCAATCTGAAATAATTTGCTGCCTTTACCATCTGAATCTGTAGGGATCTAAATATGTGCTGCAAACAGGCTGCAAACTGTCACTATGACAGTCTTGTTCTGAATAAAGTTGAACAGGGCAATGCTGCCTGACTTCTAAAATAAAAATTTTAACCAAAGAACTAATACAAATAGATGATAATTTTGGTTTAGCCTGACCAAGATCTCCAAAAAGTTCTTTAAATCTCGCACAACCATCTGGTGTGTGTTCCAGAGAAACGCGAAGCAGAGCATAAAAGCACTCAAACAAGTGAAAACGGTTTAATTATATTAGATATAGAATGGTTACAAAGACTACTTTAGCCTTACATCATCCTGTAATATTGATTCTTACAAACTATGTTGGCGGTTTCCTTTTGCCAATAACACAACAGCTTCGGAGTTGAGTTATTTCATGAAATAATCCGGTTGACAAAAAAAAAAAGGGACTACTCATGAACTGGGAAGGCACGCATTCAGTTGTAGCTAAACTAGCATCCCGGCAACATAGCTTGGGCTGGGAACTTCATCGCCGACGTGCTCTTTTGGATGACGCTGATACACTTCCCTGCCGTGGTCAGCCTTGGCGCGACCTGCATCTCCGACGGGAGCTTGGGGAGGAGGCGCAGCGATTTGCCCGCTGTCGTTTGCCTTGGCGCGTACTGAATCTTGGAAGTCTTGGACGCGGGCCACGCGGCGTCCAGTGTGGTGTCGGCGGAGGCGCTGGAGCTGGCGGCGCGAGGCGGCGGCGGCATCTGCGTCGTTGTGTGGTCACGCGCGACATGGACGGTGCCGAAAGGATCCTCGCACGGCAAGTTGCCCATGTCTCCATCGGCAGACACGAACTCCATCTCTGACATGATCTTGCGGACGAGACGCATGGACTTCCCCGCCGTGGTCGGCCTTGGCCGGGGCTGGATCGATGGGTTCTTGGAAGCGGCGGCCTGGGTGCTCAGGCTGCCGGCGCGAGATGGCAGAGGCGTAGGCGGCGGCTGCTTTTCAGGCACGACGTGGTCGCTTGCGACATGGACGGTGGCGAAGGGGTTCCCGGGCGGCAACTTCCCCTTGTAGACAACCTCATAGCTTCCATCGGCAGCGGCGGACACGACCGTCGCGGGGAGCCAGAGCCAGATCTCTTCGGATTTCGCCGTCAGTAGCATCATGGTTCTCGTACGAACACGAACTGCGGTGCCAGGCCTCAGGCGATTGGCGGCGCCGGGGATGGCTGCGGATCCGATCGAGGACGCGACGGATCGGGAGGGCAGAGGTGGCAGAGGAGCGGCGGCGAGAGACGCGTTGGTGTTGGCGGAGAATGATCGAGACTTAGAAGATGGATTCCCGGAGAGAGGACGAGCGCTTGGACCCTGGACCTTGTCGCCTGCTGCTTCACGCGACGACGGCGGAGCAGAGGGCTTCTTGGTCGCCGGCCGCTTGGGGGCCAGCGGCTTCGGCCTCCGGCGCTGGAGCTCACGGTGGATGCTCCGCATCTCGGCGGAAGGACGGCGGGGCGGAAGAACCATGGCACTCGTCGGAGCAGAGGCGTGGATCGACGGAATCGATCGGAGGATTTGTCGGGGAGGAGGGAAGCGAGAGAAGAGGAGGTGGATTTGGCGCGCCGGTGGGTGGCGTCAGATTTAAGCGGAGGAAGAGGATGGGAGCCCAAGAAAGCGATTCAGACCGATCCAATCTGACCTTTGTTCGGGCCAATACCCAGTTTAGCTGGCAGGTTGCGTAAGGGCCAAGCCTAGGATGAGGCGGTTTCATGTATTGGGCTCCGATTCGACCCACGTTTTATCAATTTGGGCCAGCTGGCAGCGACAACCCATCAATGCAATTTCCTTTCCTTTTTTCTGCGATAAATCTAAAGAACGGACGGACGCTGTAATTATTTGCAGAGCATCCCATTCTATATATAGTTGCAAGTCATGTGATGCAACTAGCAAAATTATGCAAGAAACATGTATTTAGGCTTCCAAACACGAACCACGATCACTTGCCGAAGTTCATTAGTAACACAGTACTAGGCTACTTGACTGTTAGCCTGTTACAGCCCATCAATACGAAACTCTTTCGTTTCAAAATAAAAAAAAATAATACGAAATTCTTTCACCTTTTTCTGAGATCAGCAGTTGACCAAATATTTATCACACTATGCAAGATGTAACGGATTTGTAAGATTCCTTAATCACAAATCAGTTGAACTTATTTCTGCATTTCCAATGTATACAACAGACCATGCAGCAGTAAAACACGTCTTATGCTACCACTGAGAATCTGTAGCAGATTGGCAACGGCAAGTTCAGGTGGCATTCCATTGCCTGTGCAGTAGACTTCATAAGTTCATTCCCGCTTCCAGCTTCTCTTAATTCGTTCATCTTGTGCATCATCCAAGGGTTAGAAGCCTGCAAAGTTGCGGAAAAATAAGATACTGTTCCCAACTCAGCTAATCTGCATTGGCCTGCTGTCCCCTTCAGTTCACATAAAAGAAAAGCTGTAACAAGACTGAAAAAGAATCTCCTGAAGCTGAGGTCAGTAAAATTTACCCAGGGCAAGGCGGGACCAGGATTAACAGATACATTAACCTGCAGCGCGCACACAGCCTCCTCTTGCGACAGAGAGACCAGCATACACCATGTACAAGGCAATTAAAAGATCAAGTTGAGAAATATAACATGGCCACCTATCCCCATAATTTGATATTTCAATCTCAGAACTATTTTCTTCAACAACCTTCTAGTGGACAGGCATATTGTTTTTCCACTAAAAAAGAATGCTATGGCTGCAAAGTATGTAAATTACCCATGTACATTCCAGAAACCATGGAACAGCAAACCTATCATTCTCAAATGCAAACAGACAGCTCGTCACAAGATAGCATATATGCATCATGATAGCATTCTCAAAATATTCTTGTGCAGACAATACAAGAAAACCTTAGGTTGAGTTTCCCGGTTGACAAATTCAATGTCATATAGGTTGTTTACAGAAACATATGCATATAAATTCTGATTATTTCTACTCTGCAGGTAAGATATTAAAGAATTATTTCCTGCAGTCACAAATACCTATGGTTTTTTACAAGACTCAGTCAAACTCTTCAAATTTTGAATATCAATAGCTCTTAAAATACTATGTTTGGAAATCTTCAAAGCTACAAACAAGAATTTGCGACTTCTCGTGTGACTGGAGGCTGTACTATATATTTTGGATGGAAAAAGCACCAGAAGCCAAAACGTATTGAAGACAGATAAACTTCTGCTATTCGTCATTCTGCTTTCAGTCACAGATCGTCAGGAGACGTGCTAACCTGAATAAGTCAATTTAACACAGTAAAGATATATTACAAACATCTAAAAAAAGTTAATATAAAAAATCAATAACTCAGCATCACAAATTGATAGGTACTCACATGAAGAATAGCCCCCTACATTACTAACAAATTAACAATAACAACTTTAATTTGTTTTGGTCTAAATAAGAAATGTAACCTGCATATATGAAAATAAAGAAAGAATCAATGTATCTTGATCATATTTTAACAGTGTGGGTTCAACAGACAAAAACGTCTGGCAGATGCAGAGAATTCTGCAGCTATAACTAGACTGATCCAAATGGAGCTTCCCTCGTAGGGAAAAGTAATCATAAGAACTAGGACTGAAGCCACATAACAGACGATTAAGCAATTCACATGTCTCACAAGCAATAACCTCTCTATTCATTACTCAGGGATATCAATAATAACAATAAGATCCAGAGGTAACTGAACTTGATCAACAACCAACATGAGTAACCTGCAAATAAATGTTTGATCATTAACGAACCAGTCTGTTTGAATGATAACAACAAAACAGAGACTTGATCGTTTATCTGTGTGCCTGACTCTTACAGCAAGCTAATCGGTCAACAGAAGTTTGTCATTGATAACAAGAATCTTAATGAGCAAAACCTCAAATATCAGAAACGGAAGTCTTATCTGAACACAGTAAAAAAGTCTATTGTGAAGAATTAATCTCATCAACCCAAACAAGAAAGAGTGAGGGGTGGGGATGCACCATGAGGACAATATACTGCTTCCAAAACAAGGGAACCACTTTGTGCCAATGCATATGCATAGGTTGACATATTATTGTTCCAACACCCCATAATGTAAAATCTCCCTTCACAGTGCATCAGCCAGGTTTGCACATCGCTGTACAAACATAAGATATACCAGAGGGAATTTAGCCAACATACTAGAGTCCCTAATATAAGTTTCCTTTTCGTTGAAGATGGAAATTGTGCAGGAATTTGGAAAGCAGTACATTCAGCATATATATGTAAATAAGCAGCGGAAATAGAAAATAACATGGTGAAATGCTGGGAGAAGCATGTATGGAACTGAACTGCACATATTGTTGGAAAAATCTCAGGCAAGGCAGTTTTCCCCTTCAACATTTTCCCTTAGTTAAAGAGGTCATATAATTTAGTTCAATTGGCTAAAAAGCAGGGTTGGGACGGATGGTAAATAAACTTTGACAGGACACTTTTTCTTTAATCTGACAATGGGTTACTTGATAGAGACAAAGCATATAAGATTAAACACTCGCAATGATTAGTTCCTATGCTGAGTTGATCATACAAGGCGTATTTATAAAAAGATACATACCATCAATCTGTATAACAGTATAAGTATATTTTATCTGAACAGGTACTTAAACTGAATTCCTACGTACCAACACAAAATACAGCTTTGCAATTAGCCATGTAACAGAATGAATGCTGATCTTCGTCTTTCAGAACGGCCATCCAAGAAGCATTACATGTTTACGGGATGAGCTGAAACAGGCAGTATTCGTTTAGATTTTCGATCAAAAAATGCATCCAACTAAAGGATCAAATAATGAAACAATGGCAGGTCCTTTGTATAAAAGCAGAAGTATAGGTAACAAATCCCTCCCTCTGCACCTCTCTTTTTGGACCGAGCGGAAGGGATTCTTGTACACATATGCTCACCTTTTTTCCAGCAAACAAAAAAGATTGCCAATTTGAAAGGAAGCAGGAAGCATGCCACTGAAGGACAGTCAAAACTACAGCACCATTGATAAAGAGGCATTTAATTGTTACAATCAGGAGAAGTGTTTTATCTACCAAAATAAATATATCATGTTTTTCAAATTGGTGAAAAAACATAGAAGGGACATATAAGTTGTATCTGGCCTCCGGGTGCAAATTTACAGCACAGATTTGCCAAAATAGAAGTGACAAAGTTTGTTATCTGATTGATATATTCCATTTCAAGCTACATCCTGCACTCTACAACTAAATATGCAGGAGCGAAGAATTTCCATAACATAACGTTGTTACAAGTACCCCCAACAGGAGAAGGATGCAGTTGCACCATGGTTTTTGTGGCAATCCGTGGCAACGCACCCCCTCACAGCACCTAGACGTTGTTGCGTAATTTAACCCTGGGGTCCCGCGACGACCCACCCCCCTCAAAACGCCTAGGCGACGCCACAAAAACCAAGAGATGCATATGAAAATCCTCTGTACTAAAATTTAACACATAATTATTTGTCGTCCGGATGCTGGCGAAACAAGTTCTCGAGATAATACTCCATATTTTTTGTTGAAGAGAAGCATTCAAGCCACACCTTTGGAGCTGCAGGATGTATAATGTAGAGGCTCGAAATGAACCTCTTCTCTGAGTTAGCAAGCACTGTTGCAGGGGCTAATGTTTTTTTCAGCAACCCGTGGTCGTGAAGCCACCTAAGCATCGAATACCTAGGCTTGACCCTGTTCTCCAAATCAAAGCACAGAAATGCTGGAAAGCAATTAAGGTACTCCAAGGGGTAGCCCAGCTCCTCTGTGAGGTAGTCCAACTTCTGGTACAGCGCTTCCTTGCCCTGGTTTATCACCTTTGGGGAAACGCTCAACATCCGACACAGCATCTTGTACTCAATCCCTCTTTCCAGGAGGCCATTGAATCGCTCCTGCAGTAAATCCTGGGTGCTGTGCATGACACGAACTAACTTTGCCGCTATTTCATTCTCACCATACCCAATGCTTTTCAAGAATTCCAGCTTATTGTCCACATGCTCCACTTTCTTTTCAGCTTTCACCTTTGCAATCCCATCCAAGAATGCTCTTTCAATCTCTGCATCATAACTATCATCCTCCAACACAAAATCATGTGTCAGATACCGCAAATTATCCCTCCCAACAGAAATCTTCTCCAGGAACTGATGGTCCAGCCCCATCGCCCGCAGCACCCTGGGGAGATTCTCCAGACGGTTCTTCCCAACAACATACGGGTACTTCCTTACCGCCACATCAATCTCATCCTTTGCCAGCCCAACTCTATGCAGGTACTCTGGCACCGAGATAACCACTTCAGAGAAATCAAGGTCGAAAATACAGGCATTTGTCAGCAAGAACCTTCCCAGCTCCTTCCCTGCCATCCCCAACTCCTTGAAGAATGCCAACCTCTGACCAATCCTCTGCTCACTGAGCTCAAGAAAGACCCTGCGGCTGCCGCCCACAAGGTCCCCAATGGTACCAACCTCTGCTCCAGCATCATAGAACATGCTCATCCTCCGGCACACCCCCGAGAAGGCGTCAATGTCATTGCTGGAATCCAAATCAGGGAGCGACCGAAACGCGGTGCCAAGATCCTTAACTAGTGGATCACCGTCGGAGAGATCCCCCTCGAGGATAGAGGGGAAGGTGAGGCAGGCAGCAATGATCGCGGCACGAGGGAGCCGGTGGAGGCGGGCCTCGAGCGCGGCGAGGCGCGCGGAGATGAGGTCCGGGGACACGCCGAAGAGGACGGCGGGGAAGAGGACGCCGAGGCGGGACCAGGGGAAGCCGAAGTGGGTGAGCGCGGCGACGGCGTCGAGCAGGTTGGGGTGGTCGGCGAGGAACATAAGGTCGGAGCGCGGCGCGGCGGCGTGGGGCGGCGCGCCGATGGACTCGAGGAAGAAGGGGAACTCGTTGAGCGGGTTGAAGGCCAGGTGGCGACGGAAGTGGCCCTGGAGCTCGGCGGTGGGGAGGGTGCTCGGCATGCCGGGGAGCGCGGCGAGGAAGGCGAGGAGGGTGCGTGGGGAGTGGGCGGCGATGGAGTCGGCGAGGGAGGCCGGGAGGCCGCGCGTCGAGTGGAGGTACTCGGAGACGGCGGCGCGAGCGGCAGGGACGGACGCGTGGCGCAGGCGGTACGACGGCAGGTTCCGCAGCTTCGTCGCCGCCGCCGCGGCGAGGTCTGTGGAGAGATGGCGGCAGTGCCGCATCGCGGCGCGGAGCGACATGGCGGCTCTGCTCTACGGCAACGGCATTGCTCTGCTTCAGCTCAGGCGAATGGGGAAAAGGCCGAAGGGGGTTAGGGTTTTTCCCCTCTCTCTCTCTCTGGCTGGGGGCCGTTCTTGCTTGAGGGAAAATCGAAAATCTTACAAAGCTTTGGCCCCAGAAATTCGAACATGTTTTTGTATTTAAGGGTAAGACAATTTGTTCAAATTTGTAAGGGAACAAACAATTGAGCTAGCACCACATTTCAAACAGACGTTATTTTATCGTCAGCAAAATGGTTCTCAGAACATCTACAAGACAACCCCCATAAACCTCCTTTAAATCAAAATATTAAAATTTAATAAAAAACCTATCTTCAACACGACTCAAAAACCACCCTCGGTTTTTTTCATAGCCCTAAACTCCTCTCATTTGTAGCTACAAACAAAGGAAGAATTAGGACTCCTGTTCATTTTTTCATAAAATTAATGTTTTTATGACCCCTAAATGCTAACGTGGCATAATCAAAAGTGTTTTAATTCACTTTCAAGAGAAGACTGTTGGAGGAGGAGAGACAAATTGCCCATCATGATTTTACGTGAGTTTCTTGAAGATGCTCTCAGCAGAAATTTGGTACTAATAGACAGTGGACGAGTATTTCAGAATTTTAGCACTCCAACATAAGGGGGACAGACACGATATGAGCTGTAGATCTGACTTTGTATGGAAATAAACGCATCTAATTGTTCTAAAAACCGAAAAAATGCTGGCAATGTATCACTTAGCTGAAAATGACACAAAACATTCGATATGCAATCCCTTCCACTGAACCCAGCAAATAAGTAAAACCAGCACATCACATCCCAACATCTGGTTTACAAGCCAAAGTACTTTATTGATGAAAGCATACCGAGATCCTACAAGACTCCTCCCGTGGAGAGTTAATACTAGCGTATATACAAATCTAATCCAAAAATGTCTCGGTCAAAATGCTGATCCCTAACAATAACGTGCGGCTGTAATCCACCCTCCTACCTGGAACTTGTACATAGCACATGCTAACACCAGAGATCTAGAATGGAGACTCTGATCATCTCCATACAGTTTCATTCGCGTCAGTGAAAATGGCGTTGTGATGCTCGATCAGACACTGGATGACTTCGATGGAGCTGTAGTCTGGGGGCGAGGCATCGTCCAATGGGATTTGGGATGAAGCATCCTCATCGTCTTCATCTGCAGTCAAATGAAAACAGCGCATTATGACAGTTCAACAATGAAGAAATGCCTGAAAAAATAGACACGGGTCCTACTGCTCAAACTAAATATTACAAGAAACATGCAATCCAGTTGTGAGTTGACTAAATGAAAACTAATTGCATTTCTGGAGGAAAAACACCAGAAAAACAACAGAAGGTTTTAACTAGGTATTTGAGATGAAACACACTGATACTGTACTATTATATTGACATAAAACCATAACTGATAATTTCTCAAGGAAATGCCCTAATAACGCTAGAGGCTAATGTATCAATCATTACAAGTCTATAATTCGATGTAACATAAAACAGCTGGGCATCCATTCACACATCTGTAACTTCTTTTTCGTTTGGTTCATATTGGACCTCTCACCGATTGTCAGTTGGTAGTTGGGAGTCAATAAGCAGGTGCCACAATCTCAACCATCAATTCATACAGGACCACTAATATTTGCAAATCAGATTAAGTAGACAATCATATATAGGGCAGAAAGTAGCTTTAATTTGACAACATAAGCCACAAACAGACTTAAGTGCTTTATGCAAAAACTGGAACAGACAAGTAACAGGGCAGCAAGCATCATGGGCCAAGAACAGACTAAAATGCTTTATGCCACAATGTTCGAGACAACTACACATGAGCGAACATGGGAACATGTGACTGCTTTTTTACCACTGCAAAATTTTCTCACTTCTAATAATTAGAAAAGAAGGGATTTTGCATACCTAACAGGTCCCATGTTGCAGTATTTGATGTTGTATCCACAATTTTTGGAGGCGGTTTTAGGGTAAGTTTGAGGTGATTGCGTAAATCTGTCCCAGCATCACCTTGCCGCCACATGATCAAAGGTGCAAATTCCACAGCAAGGCTACGAGAGTCCATCTGCATTAGATGCAAAAGAAAATAGTAAACATATCTACCAACTAATATTAGTTGAGGACAACAGAGACCAACTCAAGAAACACTGAAACAAAACCAGAATGCATCTAATGTAAATTACAACTATATGAAATGCTTTGCTTGTAAAGGTATACAATGTGGTCTATGTGCAAACAGAAATGAGAAAGTTCATCAAGGCGATTCATTGCTGGCAGCTGCTGTATCAACTTTGTTAAGATAGATAGACAGGTTCAAAGATGTAGGAGGGCCCCTTCTGTTAACTACATCTGTCATGCATATCGTCCGGGTCAGACAGGAAGTGGCTACCTTTTGCGCGATGGAAACTTCAATTGAGAACAGATTCAGCCATTTAAACATCAGCCCGTTGTGGCAAAGTGGGTCATATTTATATGTATAGCGTAAGAAGGATATTTAACTCATTGGCAATAAGAAGGTTATTGTCAAGAACAGGAACAGATAGGTAGATCTAATCCAGGACTTTCTAACCAAGCAGTTGACATTTCAATATTATTTAAACCTTTTCTAAACTATTATACAGTATATTTGATGGTAAATAAGCTTTTCCCCCTGAAATATCTAGGGCCAGTCAACTCAATATTCTCTAATTGGGAGGTCAACGCCTCCATGGAAGAAAGCCAAACTGATAAACAAGTGGTGTGAAGTTAAATAGCATTTCTATACATTTGTCAGCACAAGATAGTTACAATGTCAGACATACAAGTCCACACGCACAAGATATGTACTGAATCTAAATAATAAGGTATATTGCGAACTGTCACAGTGACCCTGTTCATCTGTATTAGTAAACTTGCAACAGGATCAGGAACCAAAAAGAAAGCAACATGCATAGAGCCAAAAAACATAAAGAGAAAAAGGAAGAAAAATAGGAACGAGATGTACCTTGTTAAGAGATGATTTACGGCTTACTCTAAGTAGCAACGCAGTAACAAACTCTAGTGTCATGTAGTTCACATTTGGAAGCTTCTTCAATATGTTCCTAAGATCAGGAATGCTGACTCTAGCATCCCTAAGCTCATCATAAAGTGCAAATGTAGTCAGTGGCTCAGGGATGCTGGCAAGGTAGCACTTCATCAGTGCACCTACGTCAATCGGACTAACGCCTTCTGGCAAAGATGCACCTGAGTCTGCAAAACCGAAATAAACTCAGGCCCATGCAAATGAACGATTAGTACAAGTAATAAGTTCAAATACGACCAACTGTAACTGGTAGTAATACCTTCGTTGTAAAGAGACACTAATTGCTGAAGAATTTTTCTGTCACCTTCAGATTTGAACAAGTACTCATTACTCAAACCTAAGAAGATAGCAAATCATACCTCAGATTCAGTGTAAAAACAAAATAGCGAAACTAATTATAATGTAACTTCATCCAGTTCACCTGATATAACCAGGTAGTCTGCACACCTCACTAGCACCAAGGGCACAGCTTTACCAGATTGCTCTCTTTGCACAGTGGCTTCAATAGGAACACCAAAGACTGCAAGATTGCAAGGCACTACTGCGTCAGTTCTCACTGATCACTATTCACCGACGTTCAGGACATAAAATCTCTACTATTATCTTAGAAACTGGAGTTGGTGGTGATGGTCTGTCTCCATCATCGCCACCCTGAGCACTACTCTTTTATTTACCCACCACTGCAACTGTAGTTTATATGCAGAGTGTTCGATGCATTTTTACTACATGTTTGGTCATTCACATTCATGGCAGATGTGACTATTTGATCTGTTGAGCCGTAGGGCACGGGCATTCAGCTAGTGAACTTAAGAATTTATTAAACAGGCCACTTTAGAACAGCAAAGACTATCATGTAGCTACAACTAAAGGATAACAAATGCACAAATACAACTACTCTGCACGAAACTTTTGACGCCTAGATGCTATAAGGAAATTTAGCAGCCTTGAATAGATATGTATCCTGGATAACTAGAGGTAATGATTGAGAGCATACCATCAGTGCTCGCCACTCCCTGGGGCAAATAATAAGAAGGGAGTAAGAATCAGCGTTGTACTCCAAAAAAGGTAAATTGTGCTACCATGTAACTAGATCCAAATTACAAACCTTCTGCCAGCGTTCAATATTGTTCAAAATGGTCTTGCTTTTATCTGCTGTCTTTTTGGCAGCCTGCAAGAAAGACATGAGACCAGTGAGAAGATCAGGCTCGCCAAAGAAACTAGTGCCCTTTATAAGAATGGCATAATACAAGGCATCATAGAAGGAATGAAAGGATCAAATCCGGTATCCGTGCTGACAAAGTTCCCAACATAGGTACTTCTGACTTGGATGTTCCTTAAAAAATTGCATTTAAACAGCTAAAGACAAACAATTATATCCTGATTGTCATACCTTAAATAACAGTATGAAAATTGCATCACTCTTATTGTCATACACTATTGCCCTTTTACTTTTTGCAAGCATTCACTATAGAGCCAGCCATAACCACGAGGCAAATTTGCAGACCAAATAACAAAACAAGGCACTGATTGGTTTTCTTCATTATGATAGATTGTGGTCATAATTCTAGAGTTGACGGGTACAACAATAAGAACAAAAGTACGTAATGAATATGACATCTACGGTTGAAACTGCAGGTTAAAGTAAATTGGTTTAAATGCAGATATACCTCTTCAACTTTCACCTTTCCCACTGCAACTTTCTCCTTTGTCTCTGAAATGCCCTTCCTCAAGAGCACCCCAGTGGTGGCAGCAGCAGTAATGAAGCGCTCCTGCACTGTCTCGCCTGGTGGCCGCCGCTGCCTAGCCTCCTGGAAGACGGCCCACCGACTCTTCACCACCGACCCAACCTTCCCGGCAGCATCAGCTATATTATCCCCGGCTGATTGCCCTGCCTGCTTCAGCTTGAAACCTGCATTACAAGGTTGATTTTACAGATGAAATGGGCATAACCGCCAAATCAAACAGGATTTTAAGATACAAGCAGTGTTCAAAATCACACCACTAGTTCCAAAATAGGTTCCATGGTACATGAGAAATTTTTGTCTTTATTAGTGCACCGACGACCGGGCCAACGAGGCAACAGCAAGCAGAGTGCAGTATAAGTAATCACAACATCATCATTTGTTCACCCCCCCCCCCCCCCCCCCCCCCCCCCAAAAAAAATCACATAATCATGAGATTCATGGCAAAGGTTAATGGAATGATTGCACTCAAGTAGGTATACCGTACAAAAATCATTGCAGCATGATTTACACCAATTAAGAGGGTATTAGTACTGTACTGCCGAAGAAACTTACTGGAGGTAGAGAAGAAATCAGTGGCCTTCCGGCGCCACTGAGGTGACTCCGCCAGCGGCATCTCCACCACCTGCACAAGACAAGCAACATCCACTTAGCCGTTAAAGCCACTGTATAACCTCAAAATCAGCCAATACTCTTAATAAACCAGTCGGACACGAGAGAAGGGAAACAAAATCCGAACAGCTGTTGTTGCAGCAGCAAAACAACTCGACTAGTCAAATGACCAAGCGGCCGAAACGACGAGCGGAAACGCAAAACCACACGGATTGCCCGGTCCTGAACCCCGAGCCATCGAAATTGAAACCAAACCAACTCCGAGATTAGATCAACAATCAGAGCTCACAGTAAACCGCAGCAAGAGCGGTACTAAAAGCCCTAACCGAGAATAATCACACACGCGCACCGCGCCGACCAAAGCCTTTCCCAAACTGAATAGCGGAGATCCAGTCCAAATCAGCCCAGGGCTCAATGAATTGAAAAAAAAAACGCGAGGCACGAGCTGCGGAGATCGAACTCACCCGATCCGGGCACCGGAGGAAATGGAGCGCTCGAGCCCGATCGAGGAGGGGAGCCTGCGCGCGGGTGCGGTTAACTGGAGCAACGAATCGAACGGGACTGAATCGGAGGGAGAAAGCGAGGGGACTGGGGCTCTGGTCTCTCTCTCCAGCGAGCTGAAAACGAGGTGGTTTTTGGTTGTGCTCTGCTGCGGATTCCGGATAATAGAGAGAGAGAGAGTCAATGGCGGAGGCGAGAGCCAGAGGGGGGATTGGATTTCCGATTCCCGGTGATGACGTGTCGGCGCGCCGCTCTCGCCCGCGGTATCGATCTGAGTCGCCGACACCTGGGCCCCGAGGAGAGTGGCGGCACGCGACGGCCCGGTTCTAGAAGCGTCTCCGGCTGTGCTGTGGGCTCGGGACTCGGAATGGGACGGGTGGACGGCGGGCGCTTACGTGCGTGCGTGCCGCGATTGACTTGACTGCCACCAATGGGATTGAGCTCATCGGCAGCTTGCGCCCGCCAGTGGATGTGCCTGTTTGACTATTCACAGGAGGTGCTTTCCCAGTGATCATTCGTTCGCGCGGCTTTGTTTTTCCACATGGTTTTTTTATTTGCTCTTCGTATTTGCTCTTCGTATTCGCGAGGCTGACTTCAACAAGAAGCTGCAAACCCAAATATGCATATGGAAGAGCACTGTGCATCATGAGAATTGTCTCCAACAGAGTATGCAAAACGGTATGCACTTTGCCCATTGAAGAGAGAGAAGCTGCAAATATACACACCCTCTCTCCTCGAAACGCATCTGCTCGCCGCACCTGCTCCGCGAGCTCCGCGTGCTGCCTCTCTGCGCGCACGCTTCCTGCTCGCTCTGCCGACGCCGCGGGGCCGCGCCGACCTCTTCTTCTTCCACCCAATCGACGACAACCTGAAGCGCGGCGGCGCACGAGCCGTCGCTGACTCGAGGAAGGCGAAGGAGCCCTTCCCCTGCTCCCGGTCCGTTCGGACCCAGACGCGCTTACGGCAGATGACGTCGCTGATGCTCCAGGCGTGGCGAGGACTCGTGACGCCGTTGAGCGCGCGCAGCGGGCCGGCAACCGGCCGCAGCCGCCACGAGCTGTATTACGGGTCACGCGCTTGAGGACTCCATCGATTTCGCTCTTCTCGCGAGATCCTCTTCCATCACGCCTTCGTACTTCTGGACAAAGAAACAGAACGGAGGATTTTTGCTTTGGTGAAGAATTTCTGGGACGAGAACATGATTCAGAAATTCTCTTGCACGGAAGACAACAACAGATGGACTCAATCGATTTATTCTTACCTTCACCATGGAATCGAGGATGACATGCTCGTCATTTTCTTCCACATCGTGCTCTTGCAACGAGCACTGGCATTCCTTCCAAGCTAGCCACGAGGCCGTCCAACGGACGCTACGGCGAACGGACGACAGTTAACACCTTGTGCTGCACGGCATGCTGCAACGTCCTATGACGCGGGAAGCAGAGCAACCTCGGGGGCGCCCCGCAGCGGCCCGTTTGCGGTGCTGCCCACGACTGCAGCAATGACGGACCCATCCCTAGAGAGCGTCGACAATGGCGACTCCAGGGACGGCATCGTCCTAGCGACGCTCGCACGGCGCGCCCGCGGCGCCTTCATGGCGCGCCCCCAGGCGGTGGCGCTGCACGGCCCTCACGGAGATGCGTTAGCGCTGGCGGCGTGGCGCGCGTGGACGGCACTTCTTCGGCGTCCTCGTCGGCTCCGCTTCCCGGCTCCGAGCATCAGGCGCCGCCGATGCCCCTGGGCTGGATTCTGCGGCGGCGCGGAGGGCGCGCTGCCAGCGGCGGCGGGGTCGGGCGCGAGAAGGAGAGCGCGCGGGTCCGGCGGCGACACGATCGAGGACAGGACGAGGAGCTCGTCGGCGAGCGAGTCGAGCGGTGGAGGGGCGGGGGCGGGGGCGGAGAGAAGCGCATCACTTGGACTGGCGGTGGCCTGCCATGGCCATAGGTCGCCATTGGCATGGCTTCTTGGCGCGCGGGGGCAGGCGACGCGGAGCGCTGGGATCGGCAGCATGGGATCATTGCAATCGCTCTGTTGGAGATGGCGTGACGGGGAACGAATGCAAAGCACTGTAGATGCGATGCAATGGGAGGATTGCCTCTGAAAAATGGCTATTGTTGTTGAAGTCAGTCTCACCGCACATAGCACCTGTTCAGTTCTCCCATGATGTTAAATAAATAATTTTGACACATTTTTTTTTGTGCTATATGCGTCTGACCGACCTGGACGTACTGCTAGTGCTAATCCCACCTTTGTGCACTAGGTGCCAAGTACTCACACGATAAGAATTAACAACTGATTCGTGACTAGTACTATGTTTCGAGTATACAACTCAATTCATTATGAAGCCTAAATGTACAAGACGTATTAATGCAAAAATGAACTCTGATAGAGAAAATGAATAACTACATACTCCCATAGATCTTTTTTAGACGTTCAGACGATCTTTTAGTTCAAATTTGCACTGTGATTCTTGTTTGAACGTCAAGAAAAAAATCAGGAAGTATATATTTACACATTTTAAAACTCCTTCCCGAGCTCGCGATGGCTTTCGTATTTTTTTTTTCTCAAATACGCAGGAGAGCTGCGCATCTTTATTGATTAGAAGAAAGTTTTACACCCCGCGGAGCTTAGCTCACGCTCGGTTACATAGCGAACAGGCCAAGAGGCCGCCTACGAACCGTGCTACACATAAACGGACTACTCACTACCTAAACTCCCTAGCGCTTTCGCTCCTGCCATCGTTCAGAGCAGCGCCTCCTCCCTTAGCCTCTCTAACCTCTGCTGTACCGTGGATCGGACACCGTCAAACACCCTAGAGTTCCGCTTCTTCCAAAGGTGCCAGACTACCAGCAAGTAGAGAGTGTCAAAACCTTTCCTCTTGGCTGGTGGAACCGTCCTACGTAACTGTCTCCACCATGACGCCACTGTGGCTCTTGCTCTTGGCGCCGGCGTAGCACCAGTGAGCCATGTGACCACCGTTGTCCATACCTCCCGTGCATAGACACATTTGATGAGGATGTGCTCTGGCGTTTCTACTTCCTGGTCGCACAGAGAGCAGATCGGGTTCGCCTCAAGATTGTGCCTAATTCGCCTGTCCGTTGTCCAGAGTCTACGACACAGCGCAATCCAGAAGAAGAACTTGACTTTGAGGGGTGCCCATGTCTTCCAAAGAAGCTTTGCTCCGATGATGGCTTTTGTATTGATATTGCGAGAGGAAATAAATATGTTGAGCTCACAAAGCTCTGTATGCTTTTCAAATCCAGCCACTGTGTATGGCGCACGAAGGCCACTTGTCTGTGGTATGAACCTTCACATAGGTTTGGTTTTGAGTTTTTGAGCTACATGTTAAGTGTTTTTTGTTGTAATCTCTTTGTCTTTCATAGTGCTTGTAACTTGAGGATGTACTTAACTACTTATTAATATAATTCTTCTTTCGTCTAAAAAAAATCCAGCCACCGTGTAGGCCATGAGGGTGTAACTATGTTACTATTGTACGGTGGAGTCCCAGAGTCCCCTTGAATCCTTGATGGCTTGATTGTTAAATAAACCGTTCAAGATCTATCAGGTTCGTATTTAGTGGCTTAGTGCACATGTTAAGTGCAATATTTATTGGAATGAGTCAGCTCCTTAGAAATTTCTGCAAGCAGCCTCGTTTTGATGTCTAGCTCCATCCACAAGTCGTGGCCATATCCGGTGAGACAGCCCATTGATTTGAAACTCGTGATGGGCCTCGACACGCTAATCCCATCACATGAGCTGCTTGCTAAACTCCTGCCAAAAATGTTGCCACAATCGTTACGTTCGCTTGTTGCACGACACCATAACAATCGTCAATCTCGGCAAGGTTAGGCACAAAGGCTTCACATGCGTCGGTCGAGGTTAGGCGAGAAACAGTTGCGGAACAACGATGATATCAGTACATGAGCGATCTTATGTTTTAGATGTCACGTTACAAATCAGTAGTCAGTGCCACGTAACCTACTAGTGTACTCCCTCCGTCCGCGTATTATTACGGTTTTCATCAGCACAGGACCGTTTTTGCTAGTTCAGTTGCCGGTCTGGGAGTAGTTTGCAATGCAACTCATACATGTACGCGCGGTGATTTTCAACAGATTATGTAATCAAAATTAAAAGAGTGAAGTGCAGATGTCTCAATAACAAAATGTGATATCACGTAGATTCAACAGGCGTATTCTGGGCATCCGAAATACTGCCACCAGTTTTCATTTACTATTAACGAAATCACATCATGCCACAGAAAGGAAATACTGCATTAGTGATCACATCATGCCACAGAAAGGAAATACTATCTACAGATCACATCATACCACAGAAAGCGAATCGCCAAAGCTCACAGGCATTAAACTTCTAAACCATTCATTTTGTTAACCAATAACTTGGTGAATTGCAACATTTGCTCAAAGTACACGGCTAGCAAGGTTCAGGGGCTCGGTTCACAGGTACCAAAACTTGACAATGCAACAAAAATACCAAATACTATCAAAGTCTGCATATGGTGGATTCCACTGAAGCAGAACATCAAGTATGAGCTGCTCAACGGTAGCGGCGGAGAGAGAGGGTCTGGTTGCGCTTCCAGGTGGCTCTCCTCGAGGGCCTGTTCTTGTGGTGTGCATTACCCTTGCCACGCAGTCCACGGAACTTCTTGCCAGCAGAGGTGAGACCACGGAGCTCACGGTGCTTGTGCACAGGGTTGCACAGCCAGTTGATCCTTGGATCGTTGCGGATGGCATTGTGAGCAACATCCACAAGGATGACCTCAAAGTACTTGTAGGTGCTATCCTGTAGTTACATGACAAGTAGAGGAATTACCAAACTATCACAACAGAAATGACAAGATACAGTCAATCTATCATTTTACTGGATCATGTAAAATCAGGTATACCTCATTCACCCAGTAGGAGTTGAGAACCCTGAGTCCACCAATCTTACGTCCAGCTCTCTCCTCAGCAACAGATCTCTTGTTCCTCTGGAACTTGAGCTGGGTGATACCCTGGTGCTTAGGCTTACCATAGACAATACCCTTGGGCACAGGCCTCTTCCTGCCACCACGCCTGACACGGACACGGTAGACAACATACCCCTGATGAAGGAAAACAACACAAAGTTAGGAAAAACATACTTCCCCATAGGATCAAAGCTTCATTTCGTAAGAGTAGATTATTTCGAAGTCAAATTAGATCATAGGGTCACATCCACCTCAAATTCCATTCACCAGATGGGAGTAAATTGATCCAAAATTTAAAGCAACTAGCACAGTACAAAATGATCATTTCTAGTCTCCTAAGATAATTATCTATCAAATATAATATGTAAAGAAAAATTCAGCAAACTACATAAACAGCATTACAATATTGGGTGAAAAAATGATGATAAGTACTACCAGTGGCTGACTGGAGGTTGGAAGCCTCAACATTGTTTGCTAAAATGGTTCAACTACTAGACCTAAACTCAAGCCAGCAATGCACACCAAAAACTAATGGCTTGATTCATCTGAAGTAGGCACTAGAACTACAAAAGGGCCTAACTACCAACTAGCAGATTAATTCGTCTTAAGTAGGCACCATAAAAGGGCATAGAGAACAGCTTGGATGGGTTTGCTCACATCGGAGCCACGAGAAAACAAATGCCAGCACATGAATTGCTATTACTTAGCAGCTTCGACACTACCAAATTAGAAGTTAAGATAACAAAAAGGTGTGGTACCACAAAGTGTAGTAACATGGACTCATACGTCAGACATGTAGACACAAAGGAAACATTATTAACTGGAAAATGTGGCCAATTACCAAAGTGAAGTTCTCGAGCATCTGAACATAGAAATGGAGCAGTGACATGTATCATCATAAATACCACACGACTAGCTAGCAGCGACGCAGAAACATACATCACTGCGCATGTTACAATACCTAATGCCTAGATAGGACCTGTCCCATTCGCAAGATCAAGGAAACGGGCGGGATCTGGAGGAGGATGGGAGATGATCTACCTGCTTGGCCTTGTAGCCGAGGCGGCGTGCCCTGTCGGGGCGGGTGGGCCTGGTGAGGCGGACGATGGCCGGCTGCTGCCTGTACTCCCAGCACCGGACGCGCTGCACGAACCTCATCACGTCCGACTGCTTCTTCCTCCATAGCTCCGACACGTACGTGTACGCCCCTGTGGCACCGCGAAGAACGAAACGCGTCGTCAGAACTGACGCAAGCGAACTCACGAGACGGAGAGAACGGAGAGGATGAGGACGAGGTGGACGAGCTTACCCATGGCGGATGCTGCTGCGTGCGGCGCGGCGGCGGCGAGGGGTGGTGGAGTGCGCGGAGGGGAGCCTGGGGTTTGGGTGGAGGCGGGCGAAAGGGAGATCTATATACCAGGGCGATGAACGCCTCGTGGCCGTCGGATGGTGCTAGGGTTTTGGAATGGGTGGGCTGTTAATGGGCTGAAGTAACTGAGCCTTTTAGCACAGATGCATATGGGCCGTGGATGGCCCGAGGTAACTGTGAGCCTTTTAATCATCAGTGACTTTAAAATTTTAAACTCAAACTTCAAACAGTACTAAAAAAAACTTTGAGAAACTAAAACAAAAACCTGGAGGAAAATCTATTCACGAGCTGTGCAGAAATGGCACCCACAACCGCGATCGGCTGCGGTGTGGCATAGCGGAGAAGAGAAGGATTGCAAAGCCGCAGATGATCGGCTTCGGCAGCTCGTCGGCGATTACGCGCGACGCCTTCCGTGAGCAGCTGAGGGCGGCCTACGAAGAGGAGAAGGCGGCGGGGGACAACGCGACATGCGTTTTGATCGGGTGCCTCCTCTTCTGGAAGAGCGTCCACCGCGACGTCCCGCTCCAAGAAACAAGTAGGGTTCCCACACACGCACGCGTGATAATCGCAAGTGTTCCCTCCCGATCCGTCGATTAATCTGACGGCGAATTCACACCTTCCATATGCAGCGCAGCTTGAGCCCAAGCGCTTCACGCAGGGACCAGTGCCGTTGGGAGCCATGAGCCGCGACACGGCGCAGGTCTTCTCCGTCGCTGTGAAGGGGATCAAGCCGGATCTGGGCTTCCAGTGGCCGCTCGATGTTTATGGCTTCGTCGCGGTGAGGGATAACTTGGATTGCAGGCGGAACATCATCTTTTGCCGCGACAGGAACAACTGCCAGACGCTAACTGATGAGGTATCCTTCCCAAAGTGCATTCATCTCTGATTCCATTTCTGGATTAGTTAATTTTGTGTCGCGTGCAGTTTACAGAACCAATACGCGATTGATGATTCATGGTTTTAGGATTTATTTAGAACTATCCTAATATGTTATTCGCCTTTGATTTCATCTGTATGTGTGCTGACTTATTGCTTCCTTTTTTCCTGTAAAATAGTGTAATGTTAATAGACATTTGCTTGCCACTCCTACTTGAATCGCACTATAACAAGTTGGTATAGTTTGCTCTAACGATTGTACAACATTGTGGAGTATTTCCCCTTAGATTGGTTATTGGGGTGTGTGTGGCCACCCTTTGTGTTTATTCACTTTGTTTGGCAACTCAACCGTGGTGCTATAGGCTAATATTCACTGAATTGATGTATTAAATAAATTGATGACAACTGCTGAGAGAAATGGCATGCTATGCAGCTTCAACATACTACAATAATAAAGCTTGATTAAATGGCACCGCGATAATCAATATATTTTCTATGCATTATTACTAGTTGGATACTAATTTTATGAACTTGCAGTTATCATTTAATTGAGATTTCAACTTTGAAGTCCCTAAACCTCTATGATTATAGTCTAATTTGTGAGACTTTAACATGTGATTCTTATCATATACATTCAATTCAAATTGCACCACCTTGCACGGTTGCACCCCTGAATCCACCAAATCGCAGATCAACAGATGAGACAAATGATTGGGCTGCTTTTGTACCTCTGTTGACTCAGTTGTAATGTTCAGTTTGTGATTTGGCGAGCCCAGACAATAGAAGCGTGGAAGTCCTGCAAAGCAGTTTAATTTTATTTATGCTTATACTCTCCAATCATCTTGCTGCAATAACTGATGCACTACCGAAATTCTAATATTGAATTACACATGGTCTCTGCAAAAATTAGTCACCCCTGATCACCCCCACTGTTGCTCACATAACATAAAATGGTGCGTTAGCGCTGCAAAAGCTCCAAGTTCCCTTTGACATTGCTTTGGAGCTGGGTTTGTATTTGCATTGACTCGTTTATAAAGTTCAGGGAGTTGGGAAGTTTTGAGCTCAATGGCCCACATAGAAGTTTACGCATTTCTGTGATGTTCTGAGTTTAAGTATCATGCTTACTTGCTACTTCTCAGGCCATTTTTATTTCATAACTGAATACACTGCATTGATTCCAATATTCAGTACAGTTCCCCTTTTTAAACCCTCTTTTTAATGCAACATAAATATGATTTGGCTCAGTAGTTTTCTATGTTTTTCATTTTTGAGAACTCAAATATGAACCCTGGAACGTAGCTTATGTTACAACAATCCTGTGCGCTTATGCTGCTGTATTATGGCATTTGTATTAAGTAATTTTTAATTTTTTTTTGCAAAGAATATATTACTGGTTTATTAGTTTTTACTGAAACAAAGCTGGTCTGCAGGACTCATCCTTGGTGTTAACTGGCCCTAGCCGTGCAGTTGTAGCAAGCGATATTATCTACTTTGAGGTTGAACTAAAAGTAAAGGGAACCAGGGAGTCTGAAGATAAAATGCTAAGCTTCCTGTGCATTGACCATAACTGTATTGTAGCCAGGTCATCATATTGTAAACTTTTTAGAGAGACCCACACCAACAGATACTGCACAACAGAATTGCTGTTTGCTCAATTGAGAGTTGCAGTGGAGGCAATAGTTGATGTCAAAGTTGTGGAAGGCTTGCGGAACCCGTTCTGCCTACGGATTATTGCTCGGACCAAAAGTTTCCCCGATGATGACTTTGTGCTATTTGATTCTCGAGGTGGCGGCATAGTGGAAAGTGACGAGGGCACAATCAAACTTTCTCGATCGGTTGTCTCGGTGGAATCAGACGGAGAGCTCATACTTTTTGCAGAGGCTCGAGAACCTAACAACAGTGCAGTTGTAACTGATAAGATCACGCTTACTCCAAAAAGAGAGCACAAGTGACGGTTTCTTAAACCTTTGGGTTCTGTAAGATGGACGTCTGTGTATCTTGGTCACTTCTCCTGGGTTACCTCTAATCTCATCGGGTCTATAACAACTGTTGTTAGTAGCCTTGTAATGCATTGTGCTCTGTGCTGTGCCGCTGTCTGCTTCCTGTAGTGTTATAAACTCTGTTACTCCGGTATTCTGGTGGGAACTGCTTCGAGTACCGTGTAGTGAATTATTTGCAAGGAATGGTACTGATTGAAGGCATGGTACTGTGAACCAAGTACTCTCAAGTGCTATTCTGGTGCTACTAAGAAACAACAACAAGCAGAATTCATAAAGCAAACAAAAACAACTCAGTGACCGTTAGAGTTGAGATCTTGATTCCCAAGTTAATTCAGGCTTTCCCGATGACGTATTAACCTGTTTGAACTTGAGCTGGGAGATATCCTATGCCTAACAGAGCGCACCGCAATAGCAGAAGTTTCCCATTTGGTTTGCCACTAGCCAGTGGCGAGTCCAGGTTTGGGCCTGGGGGTGGGCCGGAAGTTAGTTGGACTGATAGGGGTGGGCCGGAAAATGGGAGAAAAAAGAAAAATTTTACTGTTCACAGGCGTTACAGTGCTAAAAATGAAGCTGAGCCGAATCTGGCCCACCCCTTAGACTCGCCACCGCCACTAGCTGTTGCGTAATGTTGACATTTAGCCTCTGAACTACATGAGGTATATTACAAGAACACCGGTAGAAGTGACCAAGATACAGACTTCTATCTTACAAAACCTAAGGTTAACATGCTTACCCATGGCGGGGATGAGGACGAGCTTACCCATGGCGGATGCGGCTGCGTGCGGCGAGGCGGCGAGGAGGGGTGGTGGAGTGCGCGGAGGGGAGTGTGGGTGGAAGCGGAGAAGGGCAGACTTATACCAGGGCGGTGAACGCCTCGTGACCGTCGGTTGGAGCTACGGTTTTCGAATATATGGGCCGTGGATGGGCCAAAGTAATTGGGCTAAATAGCACAGATGCACATAGGCCAAACTCTTCGGCAATTCCTACATGTAGCGCGTGCTACCCCTAGCTTTAGGGTAGCGCGCTTTGAGATTCATATCAGAGAGAAACGAACGGCAGCAGCTCGCGTCTACCGGCTTCCCCTTCGCGAGCTGCTCCGCTCCTGCTGGTTTGCCTCGCCGCGCCCTCCCCTAGTGTGAATCACCGTCGAGTTCCGCCTCCGCCTCCACCTCTTCCTGATTTGTGGGTATGGAACAATTGGTATCTTTGGAACAGTCTGTTGTTTGTTAGATGGAACAATTCCTTTCTTCCTCTGGAACAATCTGCTTCAACTTCTGGAACAACTGGTTAATTCGACTGGAACAATCGGTTCCATGGCCAGAACAAGACATTCACCCGCTTGTTCCGTAGACGTCGGGACAACGACGAGGCCGGGCATTCAGGGGTGGGTGCACTGCGTGGCGCGCGGTGCCCGGCGGAGCTTGGCGCGAAGAGGCGCAGCGCCGGCGGCGCGCGGCGCAGCTGGACGGCGCAGCTTCGATAGGTTAGCAGGCCGTGGGCCGTGCTACGCGCCACTTACGCATAGCGCGCGCTGGCTATAGGAGGCCCCGGACTCTTCCGGCATTGATCCTCATGTACAGCTTTCAAATAACTCTTTTGTTACCAATAACTCCTTTTGTTTTTGTGCGAACCAGACTTATCGGTTTAGATTTAAAAAAAATCAAATTAACATATAAACATGGAGGAAAATATATTCAGAAACTGTGGAGAAATGACAGCCACAACCGTGTAGAACAATTCCAGCTTGCTCATTATCTAAATTTTGATGGACGAACCAACCCGTCACAGAATGCGTATGTAACTCGGTACAAAATTTGGCATCAATGAATTTCGGTTTTGAATACTTGAAAGATGATACTCACCACCAAAACTCAGATGCATGATTAGGTTCATTTATTACCGAGAAACATACTACACGGATTTCAGATCGTCAGTACCTATCACTCAATCTTCATAAGCAAATTTTAAAGAATTAAACAAGAATCATAAATTGCGTGGAGAAAATGGCACTTCCTACAACAGTAGAGTTGATGCATCATGAAGGTGAGCTATTGCACCCCGGCAAATATTGGATTAAGAAACCAATCATATTTTGACAAACAAGCATATTGCAAATATCAAGACTTTTGCATCAACGTAACTACTGCTCAGACCAAATTCCTTACACAAATCTCAACCAATTATTAAAACCAGAAAATGCAACACCAAAATAATAAACAGATTCACCGAGTAAAAGAATGTTTCTGCTACATGTAAGGTCATCATCATCAAGGGGACAAGTGCACCATTTCCTTTATAGGTCGATTGTAACACCAAGAAAACAGATGAATTTACATAGCTTAAGTAAGAATTAGACGTCGGTAAGTTAACTGAAACTGAGCTGAAACTATCTTCTTTTTTTTTTTTTGGAACTGATATCTAAAATTTTAGATGAATAGCAGTCAGGATTTTATTTTTTCCGTTAATCAGATAAGTGCCCAATGCATTAGAAAATGATGAAAGCTGACTCCAGAAGTAAAAACAATTGAAAGCAGCAGCTAAACACGAATACAACCTGGGTTGTCTGCTATAATCAACAAGCTAAAATGGCATCATCCAAACAGATTTCAGTGCAAATAAAGAACTAAAGGACTAAACTCAGAGGACAGGGTTACCAAACGCTCATCATGTGAAAAGAAGTCCAGTTGAGTAAACAGAGACCTGTTATTCCAACTGAAGAAACCAGCAACCAGTATAAGACAGCCCTGATAGAAAAGAACAATATAGGAGCAAGGAGGGAAGAAGCCTAATCCCGATGATCACATTATCAGGCTCCATATGCCAACACGTTAAATGCTCTCTAACAATTTGACTGATTAACATAATCTGAAGGGGAAAAATCGAAAGGGTTTCTACTCAGCCTCAGAATGATCCTGCAAAAATCAACTAGGAACCAACAATGATATCATTCCCTTGTTTTACAGAGAACTATTCAATCAATGAAAACCTGCACCAAATGAATCTTAGAAGCGTGGTCATGCACGACCACAAAATCATAATACAACTGCAGCAGATGCTCAATTCTTTTAGGTTGAGCACTTAATATCAGAGATCAAGAAGCAAGCCAACTGATGTTGATCACAGCATAACATAGTTGGAAGGCTTAACCCATCAGGCCATCAACTAAAATAGGACCGGTCAACCCAAATTAAAGAAAAATAAGCAGTAGGGACTCATAGCATGAACAAGTGTAAACTCTGGTCTGAAAGAACAATGCATAAGATAAAAATGTCAAGCATATGAGCTTCTCCGCAGGCCTACCTGAATACAACAGCTGGAAACCAACATAGCAGCCATCAATGCATTCAGACAGTCAAATGGAAAGAAAATTGTATCAACAAAGTAGTGAGATCAAATTCAAGACAGCAAGAGAGTTTTAGCCTTTTAGGGTCTCCAACCGCTGCAGATCACTGCGACTACTCAGAGTTCGCATCAGTATTTGGCATCATCTAACAACGATCTGACTATATTCCCTCCTATTCTGTGTTAAGAAACAAGCGGAGGCAGCGCAAGACAAGTTCAACAAGGATGATCTACATATCCTGGTCTAGTTCATCACCTAACTCATCATTGGAGTTTAGTACACTGAGCATTAGGTCTTGTGCTTGACAGTGATCACTACTCCTAACAAAACTCGTAGTGAAGTCATATCCCAAACCCAGGAGCATAGAGCAACAACAAAAGCTCGCCGTTGGGTTCACCCACCAGCTCTTGCATACTGTTTATATTGAGCCGTTGAACCCTTGGAGGTACAGCTTCAATTGGCTCTACATTCAGAGCAGCCCCCTCCTCTTGAGCCTCCTGCTGCTGAGTCGCCTCCTCCTGTCTTGCTTCGAGACCAACCTCTGATAGTGTGCCCCAAGACTTGAACCGAACAAATGTGTTATCAGGCATACTCTCACATATGTAGTTACGGCAGACGTGGGCTCTAGCAGATCTGAAACGCTCAGCCTCACAAAACACGAGAACATTGCGATGAAATGCCTTCCAAATAGCATCGGTGAGTGGAGCGTCTGGTAGGTATCTCAGAAGCTCATGATATGCTTGAACTATAACTATGCCTCCTACGGTTGTATCACTGGAACAAAATGCAATAGCAACATTGAGTGCATTACATTAAGACAACAGAAAAGATACAGAATTGAGATATTTCAGGGGACAAAAAAGAACTTACTTGCCCCCTTCCCCTTGCGACAAGGCACCATGAGTAGACTTTGTCTTCAATTCGATCAATTCAGCACCAGGAGCGTTTGGTACTATACAATCACTGAAGTAGAAAACCTGGACTCCTCTCTGAAATCCAACCAAGTAATGGTCTGAATTCCGAAAGATGAGGTAAATCTGATCTTCGGCTCCTTCATGCAAGCGAATCCTTTGAAACGAATCTACTGGCGTGGTGATTGGAACTTCACGAAATGTGTGATTTGCCAACTCTAACTGTACTCATCTCTCTCTCCCATGAGGGTCAGGTAGGACTCGGATGTTAGTTCAGATAGATCGAGACCAAATGTTCTCATAAACTGCAAAACACAAAAATGAATATGACTATTTTTTCTCTCATCCATAAGTGACAAAATTGTATCCATTCTCAAAAGAAAAACTATATGATTATCACTGCATAATATCTTAGCAAACCCGCACAAACAAACTATCATCCATCAGGAAACCGCACATGTTCAGTTCAGTCCTCAACACCACCTTCCCAAAGAACATCTCCCTCACTCGTAACATTAACTTTCAAAATGATTTACTCCATCATCCTAGGGCCTCGATGTTCACTTTCAGAAGGCAACCATTCTTGAATAAAACGAGGTTTGAACTAACGAAGAGTTAAGACAAAGAACATACATGATACGGATCCTCGTCCACGGCGGCCATGGTGAACCAACCGCTGAAGACGAACGTCGTCTGATCGATCAAAACCTGCAGAGAGGCAGCATCGCATAGGGAGCCAGCCGAAACTGTCAGGCTGAGAGAGGTGGAAATGGGGAAATACGAACAAGTCGAAAACTTTCTGCTTGCCTGGTGCCCTGGTCTGCGTGACGGTCGGCTTAGAGGTGCGGCGGGGAGGTGCAAGTGCTGAGGCGGAAGCGGGCAACGGCGCGGAGGAAGACCTCCTCGGTGTCTCCGGCGGGGGCGACGAGGAGGGTTGATTGACGGTGCAGGCCGACTTCACTCTGACGGGCGACGGCGCCGAGGAAGAAGAACCGGGAACCGCGGAGGAAATGGGGAGGACGCGCGCGCTGGCTCCGGCCGCCGTCGTAGGTACCAAATGCCTCGATCGCCTGTCCACCCCCGGTCGGCCGCTAGGGTTTCTACCCTCTCCACCGCCCCGGCGCTGATTGCCGCTCGAATGGAGGTGGCGGCCGAACCCCGCTCGAGCCGAGTGGTAGAGATGGCGGCCGACCCGCTTCGCTCTGGCTAGTGGTCGAACGACATGTGTCACTGATCGGTGGGCCTTTGTGAGGAGAATGCAAGCTGCGCAGCGAATTCGGAGACACTTGCGATAGGACTTCGGGTCTTGCGCGGTCGTTGTAAGAATGAGGCCCGTCTAATTGGTGCGGGCTCATGTGGATTTTTTTTTTTTTGCGAAAAGGGAATTCCATTAATGTTAAAGCATATTACATCCCTTGATTACATACAACCCACACAACGCCACCTCCACTGATGGGAGACAAGAAACCTTGAAAAAGCCATAAATTCCACCATCTAAGATCACCATCCCAGACGGATATGCCACGGACGAAAACTCCGATCTGAACGAACACGGCCATCTCACCATTCACCACCGTCATCCTCATCTCTGACAGGGAAAAAATGAAACCCATCCTTTTCGCAAAAGAAGGGTAGACAACTAACTTTCCACACGCAAATACGATGAATTTGCCGTCGACAAGCCAATAGTTGAACTCATCGTCGCCTCTTTCGCCATATTCATCGTGGGGGAACACAAATCCAACCAACATCCAGATGGATGTCACCGGAAACCAAACTCTCACTAGCCCACAGCCATGGTCAGAAAGAACCACAACTAAACAAAGGAGGGGCCGGAGTACCTTATTCATGATCGACGATGACACCTTTGCCGTGCCATCACCCTCTGAACACTGAGCCCACCATGTTTGTGCTAGGGAAGTAGTTGTCGCCGACGTCGCCGCTGCCTTCTCCTTCTCCAAACCCGCCATGAAGGCACCTAAACCTAACCCTAACCACAAGAAAACTAGTCCTCAAACCTGACGAGCACCGCCCAGCCGCCCACGCCCGGCCTGAGAGACAGCCTCTCCCCCGCCCGCCGGCGAGGAAAGGCGCTCTCGAGGCCGCCGGCGCGAGCGGCACGCGCGATCGTCTTGGTTCGCGGCGGCGCTGGTCTATTCGCCGAGTCGTACGAGCGTGTCTTTTTACCACAACGACATGTGGAAAATTTTTGTAGAGATCCATTTTTATAAATAAACATATGCAAAGTTAAATAAACGGGCGCCAAGTAAATGGCAAGTTATGATGATAAGTAGTTCGTATAGTAGTATGTAATAGGCTGATCAGCATATGCGTTGATTAGAATCTGCATCATAATTTATGCGTGATGCAATTAATTATGATCTGGATAAAGACACAAATCGGCTCAAGAGGACACCTCAACCTACGTACGACTATTTACTTTTTCTCTATTATTATTATAATTTCCGGGACTTGCTGGAGAAGCTCAATGTTTGACAAAATTAGCAGGATCGACACAGCAGATGCTAATCACTAGGAGTGCTATATATATTCATCTCCAGAACGAGATGCATGTGCATGGACGACGCTAAGTGAGTCATTGGCCTGTCGAACGTTTGCATGCATGCATGCTGTTAAGAGATATAGATATTCAAGGCTAAGTGTGCTCGCCTTACCAAAAATGCTATGTGTAGAGATGCATGAGATGTGTATGTTCGTAAAAGTACATTTCCAAAATCAACAGTTTTGGAGAGTTACAAAAAAATAAAGGAACTAATGAATAGTGACCGTTAATGAATTAGTCAATATGTAAAATCTTATATCAGTTAACACAATCTATATGACTAAATAATAGATCATGATTTTATAAATCTATTGACAAAAAATCAACTTGTTTGGACAATAAGAGCGTGTTTGGCATGGCTCCACTCCACAATGGAGCTGCTCCACTCCAAAACTCCACTCCGGAGCTGCTCTGCTGTGGAGTTGGAGCTGCCTGTGGAGAGTTTTAAGGGTGAATTGACATCGTTGCCCTTGGTTTGTCTGGCTGTGTACTATTACGGATATTGAGAGATATGTATTTATTTTTGGTCATGCAATGTCCAATGAACTATATTTTTTCGAAGAAAATTTAATGTTTCATCCAACCATAGAGTAATAAAGTGATATCCATTACATGGCCCCGGTCTACATCCAAACTGACATGAAAGCCTAAGCATTCATAGATATTACAATAATATTTTGCACTAATTCCACGCAAGGGAGAGTGATGTTGCTATGCTATCACGAAATGTGTCCATTGTAACCCAACTTGTTTCGTTAGTTAAATCATCGGAGGCATGTGGCGACACTGCATATTTGTTATATCTATCTGGAATGGTAGGCACAAAGTCAAGATCTCGATCACAATTAAATGTGGAATCTATACATGTTTGAAGTTTTAATTGTGAATTTAAAAGAAAAAAATGGAGTGGGTAGGAAGAACAGTAGCATGAATACATTGAGTCGTCGTGCAAGCAGGACCCACATGTCAGTTGTAGATGGGATGATGGCCTGCACATCCTCCGCTTGGGCCGAGGTTCACTGTTCATGGTCGCTGGCTTCTAAAGTTTGTAAAAAGGGAAAGGAAAAAGTCCATTTACTCTCCCGAACAATTCACTTTGTCTATTTCACCCCCTAAACAAAATGATGGCTCATTTTACTCCCTCAAACAATTCCATTCAGTCCAATGTAGACCTTGTTGAAGTTTGTATTTTTTGTTTCTCATTCTACAAATAGATTTTGAAGCTCAAATTTTACATGATATTAATTGCCACAATAATCTATGTTAAAATATTTTTAATTTATTTTTTTGATATCATGCATATATCGTGAATTTCTATTGAACTATGTAAGCAGTATAAAAACTATGTCATAATTTTTTAACATAGGTTTTCGTGTGAGTTGCCATCATGCAAAATTTAAGCTTTAAAGTCCACTTGTAGGCTTAGATAAAAAAAAATTCAAAAAGGTGTACATCGCACCAAATAGAATTGTTTGAGGTAGTATTATTTTGTTTAGGGGGTAAAACAGAAAAAATAGATTGTTCAGGGGAGTAAAATAGATTTTTTTTTTTTGAAAATGACGTTGTGCGGTGGTATAGCTCTTAACTTTCTTCTAGCAGGCCGCAGGCCCACCCGTTCAGGGCTTAGCCTTAGATTCAATCTCTAGAAAAACTAGGTGAAACCCCGCGCGTTGCTGCGGGACAAAATTAAAGAAATAAAGAAAAGCTATCTGGAGGAGAAAAATAACGTATACTGATTGTATCGGTCAGATTAATCTAAGACACATGACCAATAGATGACAGTTTTTAGTGATAATGACACTCGAAAGAATATTTTATAATTTTTAATTAGGAACATCTAGACAATGTGCTAAAAAATTGTGTTTCCTATTTGCATTATATGTATACATTAAATTTGTAAAATAAACATTATTTACTATACTGAATGTACAGGTTAACTGAAATTGAGATATTAACTTCACTAATGAAACATGTAACAACTGAAATAAGTAACGAAACATGATAGAAGTTTTTAACTATAATAATAAAACATCTATCTTGACAATGCCTTCATCCTAATATACAACTTCACCTTATCATTAAATAAATGACGAAGACTTGTGGTA
The DNA here is from genome assembly GCA_012490785.1 of Eragrostis nindensis. NCBI lineage: Eukaryota > Viridiplantae > Streptophyta > Magnoliopsida > Poales > Poaceae > Eragrostis > Eragrostis nindensis. Next base: position 221,095 of record JAAXCT010001008.1, on the reverse strand, counting down.
TATATGAGTAGGATAATCTTGTTTATGTGGTATCTTTTCTCTTGCCCTGGTAAAAATCTTGAATAGACAACGTAGATAGCTAAGACAGCCAAAAAGTAGAGGAATAAGATTCTTCCTTGTAATATAACTATTAATTATCATGATACATGAGACACCATGTATCAAAAGTTTTGCAATACAAAAAGTATCATGATACATGAGACACCCAAAACAATTGGTGCTCTACAACCTGACAAAGTTTTGCAAGTCCCTTTTTGATACCTGAGACCTGTGGTACAGAACACCAGCACAAAGTTAAGTGAACCAAAATCTGGAGATCAATAGAGATCTGCTCTAGAATGTTTATATGGTACCATTATTAGAAATGCAAACGCCATAGTGTTTGTACCAAGCAAAAAAAAGAACATGTTTGGCAGATGGGCTGTTATAGGGAACGCATGATTTGAAGACAAAGCTATTGGCAAGAAACAAATTGAATACAGTCGAAAGCACAGTTAACCTGACAAAGGCAGGATGGCGTTAGAACTGCGGCTTCAGAAACGAAGATGTAATGATGTGAAAAGAAAATGACAGATATCTAAGGGTAGATAGCATGGCTGCAGAGTCACAATCGTGCAGACACATGATCCATGAGCCCCAAGTGCAGTAATACAGCTACCAGCTTGATTTTGTCTGCAAACAAATATAAATCGAAACATTGTTAATTAGATGCTGTTTATGTACGCATGAACATATAATGCTTTCAAACTTGTGGCTGCGCTCGAAAATGGTGAGTGACAGGCAATGAGGCAAGATATTAGAACGCATGCTTATATGATGAGGTCCAACCAAGAAATCTACCTGCATGGTGATCAGATTTGCTGAGGCCAGGCATGGGCAACGGAAAAAGGAATATAGGAGGCCTCTCCATTGCTGCTCCAGTAACTAATCCACCAATTGTGCCTATTCGTGCTGAAGGAGATCTCATGATTGATTGGAAGAAATTCGTGAACGCATCAACTTAACAGGAGGCTCTCTCCTTGGTTTCATCCTTGCAGATTTGAGGGGTGATCCCAGGAGAATCGAGGGGATCAGGCTGAGGAAATGAAACATGCGATGGACGGCGTCGTGACCGTCCATGGCCAAGTGGAAAACGCGAAGAACTTCCTCCCGGTTCCATTCTGTTAGGCTTAGAATTTCAAATGTAGCCATTATAGGGGTAAAAGGTATTGTTAAAACAGAGCATTTGGAAAAGGAGGAGCAGATCCACTGAAACTAATAAAATAAAGACGTCCACTGGGAACATGTACAAATTTAGAGATATGTAAAATAATGGTAGAATGCGTAAAATGGGAACATGTACAAATTTAGAGGTATGTAAAATAATGGTAGAATGCGTAAAATAAAAGGGCAGACGACTATTCATGACCTAACAGGATGCGACAACAGAACACTTGTAAAGTAACAATCTGAACATTTTTTCTTACCCAAATGAGTGAAGGAAACCAAATATCTTGGAGAAATCAAATAGACTTGAAGCAGAGGGCCACGTACATGAAAATGAACAACTGCATAGGTGGACAATTGTAATGTTAGAATGCTTAAAAATTAAAGGCAATGAGGACAGCTAAATAGGTTGAGTGTTTTACCTGAACGGCTGAAGAACGTCAAAGCTGTGGCTATATCTGGAAGGTAAATGAAACACAAATGCTGCAGCGAGGATCCATTCACACGAGTAGAACAGCTGCAGAGGTTTTCGTAAGGGACATTGCATCAAACACTTGGAGCGCAGGAAACAATGATAAAAAAATCTGGGACAACAATGGTAAAAAAGAAAAGAAAAAGAATGGATAGAACCTGTATGAATTGAGGCCGAAAGCAATAGCAGTGGCAACCTGGAGCACATGGCAACACCAAGAAACGATTGATAATGGGAGGCAAGAAAGAGCACGTAGGCTGCAGGAGTGCAGGGGCGGGAGGGAATTAGATGCCTGGATCGGTAACTTGCACAATTGACGTTGATTATTGCCATTACACCTACTAATTGGGCAGGTTCTCCCTGTGAAGCCATTATTCGGCGTTGTAATGGTTGGAGAAATGGTTGTAATGGCTGGAGAAAAGAAGGAAGTGGGGAGATGACAGGAGGAAGACTGCGGGAGGGAGGGGCAGAGGAGGAAGAGAGACAGAGGAGGAAGGAACGGACGTGATGCGCTACTGGCCGGGATCCAATGGATGAAACAATTAGGGTGATGTGGCCTCATGAGAAGTCAGCTTTATAGGAGTAAATGACCTTTAGTGGGTTGCATCTATATAAGATATATAGATTACATTGATATTTTTTTTAAAAAATAGCATGTGAGTCTCCCTTGACATGTGATTGTAGAAATTAGGTGGGCCATCTATGCCTGGGTTTGGTATAAAATTAAAAAATACAAAAATTCATTCTAATGCCAAGTGTAGTTACTCCAATTTTCAAAAAATAACCATGGATATGTGTACATATTAATTTATCATTTATAGTATATCCACATACACAAAATAAGATTTTTCAAAGTGATAACCATTAAAAAATTTTCAATGGAACTCACATTTTTTTGCGCTTTGTTATATATCACATTTCCTGTATAGAAAAATGAGTATGTCCATATACTTGATGTATCCTCATACAGAAAAAGGAGTATGTCCACATACCATTTTTAAAAATCAAGTATGTATACATACTATTTTTAGAAACCCCTAGTATGAACAGACACCTCTTAGATTGTGAGATACAAATGTGAGAGTAGTTACAGCCAGGAGTAGGAAAAATGCTTCCATAAAAAAATATCTAACCACAATTTACATTTGTCATAAATTTTGTGACATTTATTAATTTAGCTATTATGATGTTTCTATTTGTCATAGTTTATTTATGTCGATTTCATTGTCAGGTTTATTCACAAATATTGGTTTTCATCATAAAACAACCTATTTACTAAAAAACGTCATAAATGATTGTGACATTGTGACGAAAATGTACTTTGTCACGAGAAATTCGTCATAGAAGACCACATTTGTTGTAGTGGCACCGGCTTATAAAAACTCATGAATAAGAATAAAATGAATATTTTTATGGATTAATGGCTTTCCATAAGTTTTAGTGATATTTTGACTGCAGGTGGAATATAGAAGAAAACAAGCTTTGTTGAGGTTTTAGGGTCTCGATAGATTTTATGTGGGTTCGAAGGAAGCAAGAACGTGATGGTAACACAAGACGCCGAGTTTATATGCTGGAAGATGCGTAATACCCTACGTCTTGTGCTGGTATAGTATATTGATTTGATATTTTCGAGAGGATCCCTACCCGTCTTATATATCCAGAGATACAGGATTACATGGATAAAATCCTAGTCAGTTACAACGTGAACCGCCTTTCTAATAATAATAATTAATTAATTAAATTAATAAAGAACCATTTTGGAGGAAAATATTTTTAACCTGCCAGATCCTACCCAACCTGTGTATCAGTCTTTGATTCAAATTCCACCTCATCTTAAAACCATCGAATCCTGCCATATACTTCCCACCTGCCACGTAGGCGTTACAATATGTAACTCTCAAAGAATTTGAGTTGAGAGAGCGTGACATTGGCTTGTTGTTTTTCACCTAGGAAAAAGACTACCCACCCGTATTACCCACTCTTGCCTTTCTATTGTTATTTCCAAAATTAAACCTATGTGCATAATTAGGAAATAAACTACCAATGGAAAGGCATGTTTAATTTTGGAATTAAACACCTGGTGGGTAGACTTTCAATACGGGTCTATCAAACGTGCGTCATGACTCATGAGGATTCTTTGAACATAGATTAGGAATTAAACTACCAAAGTGGTAAGGTAGGTTTAATTTTGGAATCAACGAACAGGAACACGCCTGGTGCCGCCATCTTCGCCTTCGCCTACGCCTACGCCTGCCGCTGACGCCGAGTCCTACGCAAGGGCTAACTTCCTCTTGATCGGTCGTGCGAGTGGGTGAGGTCGCCTCTGTCTTCCTCCCCTGCGTCTACCTCACAGGAACTCAGGAAGTCGTCTTGGCGTCCCACTCGTCGTCGCCTCCGTCGTCTTGCCGAGGTCGGGTCCTGTTTTAAGATTCTCGCCTCCGTCGTCTTGACGAGCTCTTGTGCACAGGCGGCAAGGGTTCTGGGACAGACTGGGAGGGAGAAGAGAGGTACTCAACCGTTTAGCAGAAGCGGAAGAGGGTACGTGCGTAGGTAATTGATCATGCATTGGTTAATCAGAATCACGATTATAAACCTCTATAAGTTAATTGCTGGTCAGTCTTAATTTCTATGTATTTTCTTGACTTCTCCGGCCCGATGTCAGCTCTATTAGTTTCTTGTAACATGGATTGCTGGTGAACAAGATGGTAACTACTTAAAAGTTTTTGATTTCTTAACCAGTGCAATCTGTCGGACATCTGCGTGTGTTTCATCCTGTTGTAGCCTTTACACAAAGACATGGTGGTGCAAAATGTCAATCAAAGTATGCTCTTACAATCTACTGTTTTACAGTCTACCCCTGCCCGTCAGGCTACGTACCCTACGGATTGAACTTCAGATGATGTCCTCGGATCAAGAAGACAGTCCTGTCGACAGGCCTGTGTCTCATCGCACGAACATTGAAACTGCAGGTGTGTTTCCTCACCGTGTATGTGTTAACTGCTTTTGAAACGCCCATATTCCGTTCTTTTTTAAATTCTTTTTGTAATTATACCCAGGAGAGCATGATGGTGAATTGTTTGCCAAAAAACCGCAAAGGGGGTAGAGAATGGACGATAACCCACCAGGTGTTTTTCTAATTTTTAACTGAACGTGTGCCTCGCATGAGCATCTTATGTTGCTGCGTGGATGTCTCTGTTTCTTAATTTTTGAACAGGACATGTGTTCTGCTTTGATTTGTTAGGGGAGCATGAGGATGCTTTTGCTTGCCAAGCAGCGTGCAGATCAAAGAGAACGGACTAGGCTTTGCCGTGAGGGGAACAAGGCTGCTAAGCAAAATGAAAATAATCTGCCAGGTTCTTTTTGATAAAAATAAAGTTGTCTAGAATGTTTTAATGTTTTCTTGACGATTTTGTCTTTGTTTACCATAACTTTCAGGGCGAAGGAAAATCGAACGGCAGATATGCAGGCCAATCAGGGATCAAGGAAACACGATACTACCTGTTGTTCACTGTTTGATTTGATTGGATGGTAAATATTTGTATGTTTACATCACCGAGTTTGTTTTATTGTTTTCTTGACAATTCTAGAAGGGGGGAAGGAAAATCAACAAGCAGATTTTCAGCCCAATTCTTTGTCAGGATCCAGTCGAACAATATAGATCGAGGAAACGCGGTACTACCTCGTGCTCACTGTTAGATTATATGATTATAAAAACAATTGATGCCTCTTGATGATAGTTTTTGCTTGTTTCATGAATCCAGGATTTGGAGACGTTATATCCTTGGAGATCGCAAGTGATGAGTTTCAAAACGAAATCACATCGCGTGCGAACAAAAGAGGTATCCGCAGAGATATTCAGATAAATCCATGATGCTTTTCATTTATTGTAAAATATCGATTGCGGCAATATTGAGCGTCTTGAGTTGTTTCTCGTTAACATGGGAGTAGGAGCTTCTTTCGTGCCGGCCTTGGACGATGCCAAAATATCAAAGCCGATATCATGCAATATAGGTGCAATATTCTTTTTTACACTGGAATCAATAGTTTTCTTTGCTGTTCATATGGTCCATCTATATTTTTTGGACTATGTCTATTGTCAAGTTTCATGTTTGATCCCCCTGTTCATTTTAGGTCTCACACCACTATCTGCTGTTACACGGATCCTAATTGTGGGGGGGGGGGGGGGGGGGGGGGGGGGGGGGGGGGGGGGGGGGGGGGGGGGGGGGAATCAACATGCAGAGATTTGCAGCCCAATCCTTTGTTACGATCCAGTCGAACCATTCAAAGATCGAGGAAGCGCGGTACTACCTGGTGCTCACTGTTAGATTATAAAAAATAATTGATACCTCTGGATGATAGTTTTTGCTTGTTTCATTAATCCAGGATTTGGAGACTTAATGTCCTTGAAAACCCCAAGTGAAGAGTTTCAAAACGAACCCACATCGCGTGCAAATAAAAGAGGTGTCTGCAGAGATAATTAAATCCATGACGCCTTTCATTGATAATATTGATAATAAAATAGTGAATGGGATATTGAGCATCTTCAGTTGTTTCTTTGCTGTTTGGTCCAACAATATTTCTTTTGTTCAGTCTGATTTCAAGTTTCATTTTGATCCCCTGTTCAATTTAGGGCCCACAGGCCACATCGCTATGTTAGAGTATCTCCAAGGGATGGCCTATCTAGTCACTTATACACAAAATAGGTACTAAAAAAAATGGAAAAACAGCCTCCAACGGATGACCCATTCGACTGCCGCATTTTTGGAGCCGGGGGGCTGGTGCCCAACAAATGCATCACGAACCCCGGACGACGCATCGCTTCCGCCACGTCTGATCTCCCTCCCTCGCCGTGCGCCCCTCCCCCTCCCGCCGGATTCCGCAGCTCCACTTGCCGGATTTGAAGTGCTCGAGGTGAGGCGGCGCTTGAGGTCTCGAGCTTGCGTGCGGGGTCGGCGAGGCTTGAGGTGCTCGAGCGAGTCGGGGCGGGGGCGTGACGGCGGCGGAGTGGGCCGGGGCGCCGGCGGGGCGAAGCGGAGAGGGACGGGGAGCCGGCGCAGCGACGCGGGATGGGGCTGGGAGGCGGGGACGCGGACGATGAAGACGCGGCCCGACAGCCCCAACTTGGCGCGCGACTCATTGCGGGAGACGGGGAAAAGCTTCCTTCCGGCGCCGAGGCTGTGGAATCGGAGAGATAAGGCTTTTGGGAGATGCGCGAGGATGTGGAGCAGCTGTGGGTGGAGTAATTTAGGAGAGGCTCACCATGGAGAGAGGGATTCATGGCGAGGTGGCGGCTCCTCCATTCAACGTCGATGAGGAAGAAGCTTCGATTCGGCGGCTTCTTTTAGGAGGAATCGAAAGGAGGCTCTGGCGAGGACCAGAGGAGTGCAGCGTAGCTCCGAGAAGCAGGCACGGGCGTGGGGTGCTGAACAGTGGCTGCTCGGCGTGAGCTTTGCCATGGCGGCAATGGCTGCGGCGCGGGCGAAGAAGAAGGTCGGGCATGTTTGGGGTCTTCCGTTGGAGATGAGATTTTTTGAGTCCACTATTTTGAAGGAAATCAACATCTTGTTTTGGTTTGGGTCAGGTCCACCGTTGGAGATAGTCTTAAGGATCCTAAATTGGGAATCTGTAAGCCGCATCGGGGAATAAGGAAAAATCAACTCTTAGAGCACACAATATGTATATTGTTTTCTAATTCATTGTGGTCAGTGTAAATGATTCGTTCAAAGATTTCTCATGTAAATAGTATTTGGTACAGATCTGAGTTTAAGTAATGGAGAACCCACTCCATTGTCTGCTGTTACAAATCTTACAGCCCACGAGAATCAAGGTTGCGAATAAGTGTTAGCATATATACATGGAACATTCATATTTAGGGAGATACATTTCGATTGGCTTAGATGCAGAACTGAAATATTTTATTATGGAAAGAAAATGATGATTTAACGTGATTTTTTTTTGCTGATTTTCCCAATTGACGCAAATGTACCCTGCTCAAGTTTGGTGTTCTCGGTTAGTTAACAGTAATGTTTGAACCTATCTATGTACACTATTGTTGGTCGTTTGTACGCACCCACTTATATACCGCAAGAGGACGGTGTACAGTTGTAGCACTTTTTCCCTTAGAGTATTCCAAGGTTTAATATCGAACCACAGAGAACAAGCGGGACTTAAACTATTATTTAAACTACTAAATTAATATGGCAAAGGTGTGTGTGGAAAGGGTGGTTAACAGCTAGAGATGAAAGGGCCTGCGGTTGTATAAAGGTTATGAAAGGGATTCTCTCCTATGGTTTGGGGTACTGGCATGCAACTCAGGTCATGGTTCAATTGATAGGTTTAGTATTCTACAAGACATGGTGGTTTCGTTCGCCCCGATCCTGTCACGACAAGGTACTAATAGCTCCCCACTGGTTTCTTGCACTATGTAATAAACACGTATTGATCGGATACGAGTTCAAAGCATCACATAGACTAAACACATCAAAAGAGTATTGTAAGCGTGAGAGTTACATAACCAGATTTCCCTCGCCACGGAGAGAATATGAGATCTACTCACGCATCATACTGCAACACATGAACATGGGTACAGTAGGACGCAGGATTTTGGCGTGGTCCCACAGGTGCCGATCGGCACGACGGTGTGCCGGTCGGCACAGTCTTCCTTTTTGGTGGTGATGATCGGTGATCGCCGTCTTCGCCGCCACAACCTTCAACCTAGGTCAAAACCTCTGTATGTCTGTCTCTCCCTCTTACTTCGCGACCAAGATCTCCTCTTTATAGTCTCTTTCGGTTGTGGGCTGGATTCACCGACTCCGACTCTGATATTTCTTCTGGGCTTCATATTCTCCGAGTGGGCTTCAAGTTTGGGGCCCGACCTCCATGGTGCCGGTCGGCACACAGGCCGTGCCGACCGGCACGGACTCCAATTTCCTCGTTCTTCGGGCCTCCGGCAGCTCTTTACTCGTAGTCTCTTAATTTTCACCTGTTTCCTGCAAATCTTCCGAATACACAGAAACTACGCATATATATAATAATGGGGGTTAATTCTTAGCAATAATGACGTAATAAGGTATTAAAAACACCTTATTTGTCACATAAAATGAGTCCCTAGAAAGCACCAACAGCTCCCCCACACTCAAATCATTGCTAGTCCTCGAGCAATTCAAACCATGAAAATCATCACCATGCTTTCGTCATGCTAAGAAACAAAAACTCTCACAAGTCTCTAACTTAGCTATTGTCAATCATCTCATCGAATTAGTATCCCTCCACGAAACCTTCTCTCGATTTTTGAAAACAATTTCACCTCAAAACTTGAGTCGACCAAATCAATCACAAGGCTTATCAAACAAATATTTTTGTCTCCCTTCATATCAAGTAAGAAGAATGCAAAAACTTCAGACTTCACTCAATCGCTCAAATGTATTTCCTTCCCTCTCCTATTCTACAATATAAGGCTCTTTTGTGGATCTCGGAAAGTAATATAACCAAATTGAATCGAAAGAACAACTAAGTCAACAATTCGCTCAATCATGCCTTCTAAAAGGGAGTTTTCATCATAGGAATTCAGAGTATAAGCACAAGGATCAAGGGAAAAGGAAACAATCGAGAATGAATGAAATAGAATTAAGAAGGGATCAAGCCTGAAGCATATACAGATCTTTTTAGAATTTTAACTCTTCCTGCAGTCTGCTTCCTTTGATATTCATTATTCTCTTTCTTTTTGACTATTTTCCTTTATTTTTCCTTTTGTGCCGATCGGCACAGGCCTGTGCCGGTCGGCACCTGACCAATTTAATTCTTTTCCTTCTTTTTCTTCTTTTATTTCCTTGCAGACTGCTATCAGAGCATATTTTGGATCGAAATCTGTTTAGACTTCACATTTGCTTGTAGGTTGTATCAAGGAGGAGGGAGAAACGATGAAATATCGGTTTTTGGGTAGAAAGAATTTGATGATAGATGGCTAGCAAACTGAGATGAACAAATGAAACTTCTCCCTTCTAGCTTAGTCGTAATCAAGAGCAAAGAGTTGACAAAGACGTCTTCCTATCAAAAGGCTTATGTGTAGGCCTCTCTCATCTCATTTGGCTTAGTGTAATAGGTACAAAATCAAATCCTTAGCTACATGCTTCAACTTATGATGATAGAAGGGGTTTTCGAAAAGTGGGTATATAAAGCCAAGCGATTATTCAATGAACTCAAGTAGATTGGCAAAACGATCGTCAAAAACAAAATCAAGAATATGGGGTAACACATCGATTCGACAACTAACACTAACTTTATTCAAGACATTGCAATAATTCTTGACCTCGAAGCTTAACTAAGCACACCATCTCAAACCTCTCTAAGAAAACTCTCACACTTTCACACACTAACTCAAACCATACTAAATCGAAGCAAACGACCTTATGAAGTGTAAGGGCGAATCCCCCACACTCAAACCTTGCAATGTCCCTATTGCAAAAGAAAAACGACTAGACCAACCTAATCCGAAATGCCATGCCTCCTCAACATGCTAAAGATGCTTCGAATGTTCCTCATGAGAAAAGAGTAATCCGCCGCGGCCATGCTCTCCATGTCATCAATCCTTATATCAATGTCCCGATGGTGCCTATAGCATCTCTCCATATCATAATAGAGACGTTCGATGTTTCTTCTGCAGATTGGGCAACAATTGGCAGGACGATCATGACGCTCATCTCGCAGGGGCGAGTTTCTGTCAAAACCCCGAGGTGCCGGTCGGCACGGCACCCGTGCCGATCGGCACGAGGCACCATTCACCTGATAACGCGGTCCTGCACTTCCTTGAGCTCCTGCAAGGCCTCCTGTAGCTCCTTCTGCACTGGGTGGTTCGGAATTAGTAGGTTCTGGCTCATCTTCCATTGGTTCCTCCTCGGGATCTTCTTCCGGATCCTCTTCGGGATCTTCTTCATCCTTTGCAACAAGATTAGCTAATGGGTGTTCATGTGCAGTGGATACCTCTATATAGCTCACTGATTTCGAGGTATATCTTGCTCTTGGCTTTGAAGAAAGACGAGCGGAACGCCGAACTCCCTCTACTTCTTTTGATCGCTTAGGATCTGGCTCATCATTGGAGGAATCATCAGATATTTCAACGAAATTCACAACCTTGACGTGGTGACGATCGGCACAAGCGCGGTGCCGGTCGGCACGCCTTCCGTTCCTTGCAAAATACGCTTCTAGATCTGCCAGGTTGCGTGCTCTCCTCTTTGCAGCATTGTCCCTGTCAATACGCCTCTGAATTTCATCATTGATCTCTTTAGGGGTCATGCGCCCTCTAGCAACGGGAAAGCCATCATCAAAGACGAAAGTCGCAGGGATGCATTCAGGATCAGCTAGATAATTCTCAATCTGCCTCTGATGGTCTTTCATACAGTAAAAACACTTACATCACAAACCTCTGGTGTTCTTGTGCAGAATCTTCTCTTGGAAGTCTTCCCAGTCGGTCAGGACGCGTGGGAGCACCCCGTGCCGATCGGCACCTGAGGTGTGCCGGTCGGCACCGCTGTCAGAATCCTCCCATCGTTCAGCCGGGACCTATGGATGGTCAGAAAGCAGTCCCTATCTAACTCCTCCTTCTCGCTATCAGTTAGGATCGATTCAAAGGTGATAAGATCATCATATGTCAAAGGACGTTCCATAGCGAGAAGTCGATCCATTGTGTACCTATCGGAGACCCGTGTGCTATCATCGATCTTGGATTTACCTTTACGTACTAGCACCTCTCTGACCTTCTTCCGAAGGGCGTCATCCATCTCCTTCTTCTCTCTATTGAACGCATCCGCTTCACTCTTCGACATCCATCGTTGCTTCAAGTGCGACCAGACAATCGGATCGTCCTCGGTAGGGTTAAGGCTTCTGTTGCTGTCCCATGGCAGAGTTGGGCTCATTGGCGAAAGTCCGCCACTGCGCCGATCGGCACCGTCGTCGCGCCGATCGGCACTGTTGTGCCGGTCGGCACAGCTGTCGTGCCGATCGGCACCGTCTCCTCCGCTGCCGATTCCGCCGCCTTGCATTGCCTAGGGTATGGTGGAAACTCTGGCGGCGCTCGATTGTTGATGATGAGATCCGAAACAACTCCTTCATATATATATCCTTAATTCTCTTGATCGAACCGGACTCTATCTCTTAAATTTGGAAGTCATCGAAGCATGTCTTGGAGGAAGGGCAAAAACTCGACTCAAAACGACACGGACTCTCCCGTGCCGATCGGCACATGCTGTGCCGGTCGGCACGGAGGCAAAGTTGCCTCGAACGACTCAATAAAATCAAAGAAACACAAAACACACAGAAAAACAGTAAAAACAACAGTGCTTTTGTTTTACGTCGTTAAGCTCGACCACCCAATCACTCAATTCACATAATATATATCAAATGACTTTAACTCAAAAGTGTCGGGTTCAAGATATACCTTTAGTCGTTGGCCATTCACCGTATATGTATTTTGCTTTCCATCCATGATGACAACAGCTCCGGAAGGGAGAATTTTATGAACAAGATACGGTCCATCCCATTTGCTTTTCAATTTGCCTTTACCGAATAACCGAAATCTTGAATTGAATAGTAGCACTCTATCTCCTTCGTGAAATTCCTTTTTCAAAAGCTTCTTATCATACCACTTCTTTGTTTTTTCTTTATAGATTGCTGCACTCTCATAAGCTTTAAGCGCATTTCCTCGAGTTCACTAATTTGAATCTTTCTTTTTACCGCAGCAGCATCTAAATCCAAATTCATCTCTTTGATTGCCCAATATGCTCTATGTTCTAACTCTACAGGCAAATGACAAGTCTTTCCATAGACGAATTGATAGGGTGTCATACCTATTGGTGTTTTGAACGCTGTGCGATAAGCCCAAAGTGCGCCATTCAACTTGTTTGACCAATCCTTTCCTTCTCTTGTAACAATTTTCTGGAGAATTCCTTTCAACTGTTTATTAGAAGTTTCTGCTTGGCCATTGGTCTGTGGATGATAGGCTGTCCCAATTCGATGCTCAATACCCATCTTCTTCAAAGCTTTAGTAAACTCATGTCCGGTAAAATGAGTTCCACCATCTGTGATAATAACTCTAGGAACACCATATCTTGGAAATATGCACTCATTCAACATCTGCTTGGATTCACGAGTTGTACTGACTCGGCATGGTATTGCTTCTACCCACTTTGAGACATAATCCACAGCAACCAAAATATATTCATAGCCATGCGAATTAACAAACGGTCCCATAAAATCCATGCCCCAAACATCGAATATATCAACTTGCAAATTATACTTCAAAGGCATAGCATTACGAGCATTAACTTTGCCAATTCTTTGGCATTGGGGGCATCTAGCAACATACCTTTTCGCATCTTCATGCATCGAAGGCCAATAAAATCCACTAGCCCATACCTTTGCTTGTGTTCGAAAGTGCCCATAATGTCCACCATACTCAGATGAATGACACTTTTCCAATATGCTTTCGCGTTCGTCGCGAGGTACGCACCGTCGAACAGCTCCATCTTCACAATATCTGTATAAATAAGGATCATCCCATATGAATTTCCTCATTTCACTGGCAATCCTCCTTTTTGAATTCTTGCTACAATCATCTAGCTTCCCTTTGAATCCATTTATGATGTCTTGCATCCATGATTCTCTATGATCCTTAACTCGAAATAGCTGCTCTTGTGCCATGGCATCGCCAATGCATCCTTCTTGTCCTCAATCACCAATCGAGATAGATGATCTGCTACTGAATTCTCAATCCCTTTCTTGTCTCTAATCTCCAAATCAAATTCTTGCAACATCAAGACCCAACGAAGCAATCTAGGTTTCGACTCCTTTTTAGAGACAAGATATCTAATAGCAGCATGATCCGTATAAACAATGACCTTAGAGTTGAGGATGTAGGATCTAAATTTCTCAAATGCAAATATAACAGCTAGCATCTCTTTCTCTGTTGTTGTATAATTAATCTGGGCTTCATTGAGAGTTTTACTAGCATAGTAGATAGCATGCACTTTACCTTCCTTTCGTTGTCCAAGAACCGCTCCTACTGCATAGTCACTTGCATCGCACATAATCTCAAAAGGTAAATTCCAGTCCGGAGGTTGCATAATAGGTGCAGAACATAATGCTTCTTTCAACTTCCGGAAGGCAGTAAGTCTTTCATCATTCATTTCAAATTCAACATCCTTTTGCAGCAATTCCGTCAATGGCTTAGCAATCTTTGAATAATCCTTCACAAATCTGCGATAAAAATTTGCATGTCCAAGAAAACAGCGTCTTAAGATCAGTAGGTGGTGGCAACCTTTCAACTGTGGATATTTTAGCTTTGTCTACTTCAATGCCTCGGTTAGAAATAACATGCCCCAAGACAATCCCTTCGGTTACCATGAAGTGACATTTCTCCCAATTAAGAACCAAATCAACTTCTACGCACCTCTTTAGTACTTTCTCTAAATTTGCTAAGCAGTGATCAAAATCAGTACCATGAACAGAGAAATCATCCATAAATACCTCCATAATGTCTTCAATGAATTCAGCAAATATAGCATTCATGCATCTCTGAAATGTGGCTGGTGCGTTGCAAAGACCGAATGGCATTCGTCGATAAGCATAAGTTCCATAAGGACAAGTGAAAGTGGTCTTATGCTGATCTTCAGGTCTAACAGGGATTTGAAAGAAACCACTATAACCGTCGAGATAGCAAAAATAAGAGTTCTTGGCTAACCTTTCAAGCATCTCATCGATGAACGGTAATGGATAATGGTCTTTCTTTGTAGCGGTATTCAGTTTCCTGTAATCAATGCACATTCGCCATCCTGTAACTGTCCGTTGAGGGATCAACTCATTATTCTCATTAGGCACGACTGTGAGTCCTCCTTTCTTTGGCACGCAATGCACCGGCTCACCCATTCACTATCAGCAACCGGATAAATCATTCCTGCATTAAGAAGTCTCAGCACTTCTTTCTTCACAACTTCCTTCATGCCCTCTTTCAATCTTCGCATGCCTTCGACGACTGGCTTGGCTGATTCTTCAAGATTGATCTTATGTGTGCAAAAAGCTGGGCTTATTCCTTTGATATCATCAAGACAATATCCGATGGCTTTCTTATATTTTCTCAGAACAGCAAGCAATCGTTTGTCTCCTCTGCATTCAAAGCACTATTGACGATGACGGGATAAGTTTTATCTTTGCCTAAGTATTCGTACCTCAGACCGTCAGGAAGTGGCTTCTGTTCTACTTCTGGTGCTGCACCAGGATCCAGATTACCCAAAGGCTCAAATTGAGGATTTTCGCTCCCGTGCCGGTCGGCACACCCTCTGTGCCGATCGGCACATTCGACGTGCCGGTCGGCACCGTCTTGGATTTCGGCCTCTTCCTATCTGACTCTTCAAACAGTTTATTCAACGGGTCTGAGTATCCTGTACTGATTTCTTCATCTTTTTCTGTAAAGAACTCTTGGAGAGAGGGTGGGTCGTCACTTTCTTGAACGACGGGTGGGTCTTCGAATTCAAAGAGGACTTCCTCTCCGCCCAGAGTCAATTTGAGGTGACCTTTTCCAGCATCTATTATGGCTTGTACAAGCTTTAAGAAAGGTCTTCCCAAAATAATATCTTCGACTCCAACTTCACCTTTATCAAGAACAAAAATATCCACCGGAATAGTATTCTTTTTTACCTCAATGTTCAGATCTTTGATAACTCCCAGTGGTTTAGTTCTCCTTCCATCCGCCATGATTAGCTCAAGCTCGGTTCCTAGCAATCTTCCTTTTATGTCATAAGGCATATCCATGAATGCTTCATACGTCATCAAGCTGACGCGGGAACCGAAATCGCATAGGGCTTTAGGAAAGCTTCTATGCCGATTTCGCACGGTATGTAAGGATCAACTTCCGTCCGTTTGTAAGGCCAACTGCATATACTCCGCATAATCCTTCATACGGCGATGGGACAAAACAACTATCGAATAGCTTCTTTGCTTGTTGAACCTCCATCTGGTCAATTTCCATATCATCCTTATACAATTTCCCCAATACTTCACCAATGATGACATTGTCCAGTATTTCCGAAGTTCTAGTGTCTTTAGGGAAGTTATACTGAACTCCTGTAGAAGAGGCATACCTTGGATCATATGTTCTCCTCATACTTAGCAATTTGAGCTGAAATCAATGGAATCCAATCCAACGGTTCAAACTCGTCCAACGGTTTAGCATTGCTTAAGGTTGGATCTCCTACTGGTCTTGGAAATTTATTCACGAAGCTGTTCTCGTGCTCCTCTAATATTGCAGCTTCAGTCTTGGAAACCCCTTTAACAGCATTCAGCGTGCCGGTCGGCACAAGAGCTGTGCCGGTCGGCACAATGGCCTGAGGTGTGCCGATCGGCACAGGTGCCGTGCCGGTCGGCACCTCCTCCAATCTGGGTCTTTTCAGATCACCTTGCGCTGGTTCTTCTGTTCTTACTGTTAATTCCGCTTCGGATACTGTACAGCTTTCCGCTTTAGCTCTCAAATCCAAAGAACCTTTTGCTAGCGTCGACCTTTCAGGGGGAATTGGATCTTCTTGGAATTCTTCCCAATGCCTATGCATAGCTTCAGTCTTCGATATCTTACTCAAAAGATCCAGACCTGCAGTAGCAGTCAAGTCGAGGAAACTCCCTCCAGCTGAACTATCCAAATGCATCCTGGAGGTTCCTTCAAGAGACATGTAGAATGTCTGAGCAGTCAAGTTATCATCCATGCCCAAATCGGGGCCTTGCTTCAATAAAGATTTGAAGCGTAACCATGCTTGCGTGAGGGTCTCTTCTTTCATTTGCTCGAAGTTAACCACTTCTCTTCTCAGTTTCTGCACCTTCGGAAGCGGGAAGAAATGCAAACAGAAATTTCCTACAAGCTTATCCCAGTTTCCCTTAGCTTCACGGGCTGCAGATTTATACCAATCTTTGGCTCTTCCATCTAGAGAAAATGGAAATAGCAACCATTTGTACCAATTCTGAGGCACTCCCTCATGCTTAAAGGTCTGACAGAGAACTTCTAGATCTTGCAGATGTGTGTACGGGTTCTCGTCCTTCGTCCCAGAGAATTTGCTGTTCTCGACCATTTTGATGATGGTCGGGTTGAGAACGTATGACGAAGCAGTGACTTTCTCATCGGAAGTTTGTGGAATCAGCAATCCCGGAGACGGTAGTGAATGCTCCCTAACCGTATGAGCCGGTTCAGGAGTACCCATCCTGAAAACACAGAAAGAAAACACAAAAACAAACTAGAAAAGAGAGGATTAGAGGTTAGTAGAATAAATAAATAGTAAAAGAACTGGCTTGTTCCCCGGCAACGGCGCCAGAAAACGTGCTTGTTGGTCGTTTGTACGCACCCACTTATATACCGCAAGAGGACGGTGTACAGTTGTAGCACTTTTTCCCTTAGAGTATTCCAAGGTTTAATATCGAACCACAGAGAACAAGCGGGACTTAAACTATTATTTAAACTACTAAATTAATATGGCAAAGGTGTGTGTGGAAAGGGTGGTTAACAGTTAGAGATGAAAGGGCCTGCGGTTGTATAAAGGTTATGAAACGGATTCTCTCCTATGGTTTGGGGTACTGGCATGCAACTCAGGTCATGGTTCAATTGATAGGTTTAGTATTCTACAAGACATGGTGGTTTCGTTCGCCCCGATCCTGTCACGACAAGGTACTAATAGCTCCCCACTGGTTTCTTGCACTATGTAATAAACACGTATTGATCGGATACGAGTTCAAAGCATCACATAGACTAAACACATCAAAAGAGTATTGTAAGCGTGAGAGTTACATAACCAGATTTCCCTCGCCACGGAGAGAATATGAGATCTACTCACGCATCATACTGCAACACATGAACATGGGTACAGTAGGGCGCAGGATTTTGGCGTGGTCCCACAGGTGCCGATCGGCACGGCGGTGTGCCGGTCGGCACAGTCTTCCTTTTTGGTGGTGATGATCGGTGATCGCCGTCTTCGCCGCCACAACCTTCAACCTAGGTCAAAACCTCTGTATGTCTGTCTCTCCCCCTTACTTCGCGACCAAGATCTCCTCTTTATAGTCTCTTTCGGTTGTGGGCTGGATTTCACCGACTCCGACTCTGATATTTCTTCTGGGCTTCATATTCTCCGAGTGGGCTTCAAGTTTGGGGCCCGACCTCCATGGTGCCGGTCGGCACACAGGCCGTGCCGACCGGCACGGACTCCAATTTCCTCATTCTTCGGGCCTCCGGCAGCTCTTTACTCGTAGTCTCTCTTAATTTTCACCTGTTTTCCTGCAAATCTTCCGAATACACAGAAACTACGCATATATATAATAATAGGGGTTAATTCTTAGCAATAATGACGTAATAAGGTATTAAAAACACCTTATTTGTCACATAAAATGAGTCCGTAGAAAGCACCAACAACTACACAACATAATGAGCTAATTCTGCACTCAGACAAACTAATATGCTCATGATTCTGCCAAGTGATGTCATTTGTTTAGACACGTGCATAGCGCATGTGCATTGGTACTAATAGTAGAAGAAAACAACTGTTTATGACTTGGCCGACTGACCCAATCTTCCTACAAGTCTTGTGGGTCACTCGGACCTAATTGGGCCAGTCCGACTATCCTTATCTGGATACTAAGCCTTGTTAGTCTTTTGGATACCCAATAGAAATATCTTCGACAAGCTTATTACCCACTCAAAAATGTATCCTATCACATACCAAGATCGTGGCGGACCCAGGTCAGGTATGCACAGTAGCAGAACAATATCAAACAGCAGCGAAACAGTATCGAAACAGTAGTGAACAGTGCATGAACAGTGCTCTAGTGGAGCTGAATCGTCGGATTTTGGGGTATGCCGAGGCCTACGGGGCATACCCCGTGGGTCCGCCGCTGCCACATTGGATACATCATGCGAAACCAATCCATGAACATTCGTGACAATTGGAGGGAAAACTCCGCCAACCAGCCTACCTCCTAAGCCAGCCGACTTATGTTAATCTCCAAACAGTTCGATCTTTCTCTAGTGCAAAGTCAGACGTACTCCAAATCAGGGTTCGCGCTACCGTGGTAAAGACCGGTTTTTGTGCAAACCGGAAAAACCGGTCTGGTCCGGTTTATTGTTTTAAAATTCAAAAAAATTGAAAATTTGAAACAAAAATATTCAAAAAACTAGATGCAATTTGCAGAGCAATGGTGGAAACAGAACATGAAAATTCAATCGTTTGATGGATCAAAAAATTGTAGGAAGTTTTCTTAGTTGAAAAAGGAATTAAAAAAAGAAAATGACGACCAACAACATTCCTTGATTTTTTTGACCATGCAAACGATAGAATTTTCATGTTTTGTTTCCACCATTGATCTGCGAATTGCTTCTAGTTTTTTACATATTGTTTCAATTTTTTCAAATTTTCAATTTTCACTTTTTTTTTCATTTTCCTCTCTAAACCAGTTTTCTGTTTTCACAGTCTGGTTTACCGAATTTCCATCCGGTTTACCGATGATTTTGCCGTTTTTTATTTCAAAATTCGTCAAATGAATTTTGGTCTGGTTTTCGACCGGTTTTTCCGGTTTTCCGGTAAACCGTCCATCTCGGTGGGAGCCGGTATTACCGAGATAATCGGGATTGTAAACCTTCCTCCAGATTGAGCATCCAGGAGCTAGGCTTCTAGCCCCATCCATACATTAATGTGGCGGTTTGTAGGCTCCTAATTCATTTTTTTTATTTCCCAGCTGGCCACACTTCCAATCCTCGGCATCAGCTAGCTCTCTCTTCCCGAAATGATTAAGTTATCTAAATTCCCAAAATCATTCGGGGAGGAGGTAAAACACTACTCCCGTCGTAAGTATGTCATGTTTATTAATTATATAAAAATATGTAGAAAATTTTGGCCTGGTCTTTTTTAAACCCGGCCCTTTCATAAGCTAAATAAAAATGAAGACCCTATACGAACTTCTGGATAGGTCCCGGGCCCGCCTGTCAGTGACGGCAGGGCAGAGGGCATAACGCCAGCGGATAAATATTCTTAAAAAAAAGCCAGCGGATAAATGGAAGAGGAAAGATGGGGTCCTAATTGCCAAAATAGAGAGAAAGGGGATTTTCGGAACAAGAAGAGTGGCAGACCCTAACCGATCTCTCCGTGGCGGCCGGCGATCAGCGGAGATGGCGGCGCGCGCTGGGGAGAAGAGATGGAGCGCAGCGGAGGAAATCGATGGAATAGGGGAGAAGAGAAGGATTGCGATGCCGCAGATGATCGGCTTCGGCACCTCGTCGGCTATTACGCGCGACGCCTTCCGTGAGCAGCTGAGGGCGGCCTACGACGGGAGAAGGCGACGGGGACCAGGCGACAATGGTCTCGATCGGGTGCCTCCTCTACTGGATGAGCGTCCACCGCGACGTCCCTCTCGAAGAAACAAGTAAGGTTCCCACACACACGCGTGATAATCGAGAGTTTTGGGTCCCGATCCTTCGATTAATTTGATAGGGAATTCGTACCTTCAATTTGCAGCACAGCTTGAGCCCAAGCGCTTTACGTACGGACAAGTGCCCACGGCAAGCCAGGATCCGCGACACGGCGCAGGTCTTCTCCGTCTCCGTGAAGGGGATCAAGCCAGATTTTGGCTTCCAGTGGCCGCTCGAGGTTTACGGATTCGTCGCGGTCCGGGATAACTTGGATTTCAGGCGGAACATCATCTTTTACCGCGACAGGAACAATTGCCAGACGCTAAATGCCGAGGTAATGCCTGTGAAATGAATTAATCTCCTTCCCAAAGTGCATTCATCGCTGATTTCATTTCTGGATTAGTTAATTTTGTACTTAGAAGTCGCGTGCTGTTTATAGAACCAATACGCTATTGATGATTCACGGTTACCTAAATTTAGGATTTACTTGGAACTATATCCTAATATGTTATTCGGCTCTGATTTCATCCGTATGCGTGCTGACTTATTGCTTCCTTTTTTACCTGTAAAATTGTGTAATGTATATGTTAATAGACATTTGCTTGCCACTCCTGCTTGAATCACATTATTGGTGTGTGTGAAGTATTTTCCCTTAAATTGTACAACATTGTAAAGTATTTTCCCCTAAATTGTGCAACATTGTGAAGTATTTTCCCTTAAATTGGTTATTGGTGTGTGTGTGTGTGTGTGTGTGTGGCAACCCTTTGTGTTTTTTCACTTTGTTTGGCAACTCAACTGTGGTGCTATAGGCTAAGAGTTCACTGAATTGATGTATTGAATAAATTGATGACAACTGCTGAGAGAAATGGCATGCTATGCAGCTTCAATACACTACAATAATAAAGCTTGATTAAATATCACCACAATAATCAATATATTTTCTATGCATTATTACTAGTTGATAGTAATTTTATGAACTTGCAGTTATCATTTAATTGAGGTTTGAACTTTGAAGTCCCTAAACTTCTATGATTGTAGTCTAATTTATGAGACTTTAACATGTGAATCTTATCATGCACATTCAATTCAAAATTTCAAATTGCACCTCCCTGCACTCCTGAATCCACCGAATCACAGATCAACAGATGGGACAAATGATTGGGCTGTGTTTGTACTGCTTTGACTCTGTTGTAATGTTCAGTTTGTGATTTGGCGAGCCCAGACAATAGAAGCGTGGAAGTTCCTGCAAAGCAGTTTATTTATGCTTATCCTCTCCAATCATCTTGCTGCAATAACTGATACACTCCCGAAATTCTAATATTGAATTACACATGATCTCTGCAAAAATTAGTCCCCCCTTATCACCCCACTGTTGCTCACATAACATATAACTGGTGTGTTAGTGCTGGAAAAGTTCCAAGTTCCCTTTGACATCTCTTTGGAGCTGGGTTTGTATTTGCATTAACTTGTTTAAAGTTACGGGAGTTGTAAAGTTTTGAGCGCAATGGCCCATGTAGAAGTTTACGCATTTCTGTAATGTACCGAGTTAAAGTATCATGCTTAATTGCTACTTCTCCGGTAATATTTATTTCAGTGACTGAATACACTGCATTGATTCCAATATTCAGTACAGATCCCTTTTTTAATGTAACATAAATATGATTTGGCTCAGTAGATTTCTATGTTCTCATTTTTGAGAACTCAAATATGAACCCTGTAATGTAGCTTATGTTACAATAATCCTGTGCACTAATGCTGCTGTATTATGGCATTACATCATATTAAATAACTCTTTTAAATTTGCAAATAATATATTACTGGCTTCTTAGTTTTTACTGAAACAAAGCTTGTTTGCAGGACTCATCCTTGGTGTTAACTGGCCCTAGCCGAGCGGTTGTAGCAGGCGATATTATCCACTTTGAGGTTGAACTAAAAGTAAAGGGAACCAGGGAGTCTGAAGATAAAATGCTAAGCTTCCTGTTCATTGACCATAACTGTATTTTGGCCAGGTCATCATATGGTAAACTGTTTAGAGAGACGCACACCAACAAATACTGCACAACAGAATTGCTGTTCGCTCAATTGAGAGTTGCAGTGGAGGCAACAGTTGATGTCAAATTTGTGGAAGGCTTGAGGAACCAGTTCTGCCTACGGATTTTTGCTCAGACCAAAAGTTTCCCTCATGATGACTTTGTGCTATTTGATTCTTGTGGTGGCGACATAGTGGAAAGTGACGAGGGCACGATCAACTTTCTCGATCGTTTGTCTCGGTGGAATCAGACGGAGAGCTCATACTTTTGCAGAGGCTCGGGAACCTAACAGCAGTGCAGTTGTAAGGGATAGGATCACGCTTATTCCGAAAAGAGAGAGCACAAGTGATGGGTTCTTTAACCTTGGGTTCTGTAAGATGGAAGTCTGCGTATCTTGGTCACTTCTCCTGGGGTACATCTAAGCTCATCGGGTCCTCTAACAACTGTTGTTAGTAGCCTTGTAATGCAGTGTGTTCTGTGCTGTGCCGTTGTCTGCTTCCTGTAGTGTTATAAACTCTATTATTTGGTATGCTGCTGGGAACTGCTTTGAGTAGCGTGTAGTGAATTATTTGCAAAGTTATGATGCCTCTCACCATTTGTTTCAGTTTCACGTGTCTTATTCACATTAGATCTCGTGGGTTCTATTGCATTGAGACATGCTGTTTTTCTACGGATAATAACTAGGAGATTGCTGTTGTACCAGCATCCTTCCCATTTCATATATGCACCGAAAATCGATAGGTTAGCATGTTAGAGTCTAACAACCACCTTTTGGACATCATCGATCTAACCATCAAGAAAAACATCTGAATTTGACTGATGAACCAACCCATCACACCATATGTCAGCAATTCAGTACCAGTCCCCCCCCCCCCCCCCCCCCCCCCCCCCCCCCCCCCCAAAAAAAACGCAGGAAAAAGAGTTTGCATGCAACCCACGAACAGCATCAATAAATTTGTGCTATATAGAGCAGAATGTTGGCCTACCAAAAGACGACATATCTTGCAACTAAGTGTAGCAGGATGCGTATGTTGCAATGAATATGTGGCCACACAAAAAGAGACCGAGTCCCAAACGACGACATGCCGGCACATAAAAGCATATGGGCGCAAAAGTAAACACTACTATATGCATTGCAAATAGTTCAAAATTTTCCTTCAAGTAAACTTTTAATAGAGTCAAAGTCTCGGAATATGATTAAAAGATCCTCTGAAAAAAAAAGAACAAGTAAAAAAAAACTGATAATGCAACAAGATACTATTGAAGGCATGGTACTGTGAACCAAGTACTCGCAAGTGCTATTCTGTGCTAAGAAACAACAACAAGCAGAAGTCATAAAGCAAACAAAAGCAACTCACAGGCCAAGTCTAATGAGTTGAGATCTTGATTCCCAAGTAAATTCAGGCTTTCCCGATGACCGACCTATTATTAAGCCGCTTGAACTTGAGCTGGGAGATATCCTATGCCTAACATAGAACACCACAATAGCAGAAGTTTGCCATTTGGTTTGCCACTAGTTGACATTTAGCCTCTGAACTGCATGAGGTATATTACAAGAACACTGGTAGAAGTGACCAAGATACACAGACTTCTATCTTACAAAACTAGTTAACATGCTTTTCAGTTGTACCACTTCTTTTTGGAGCAAACTGGACTCTATCACTGGCAACAATTGTACTGCAACCGGGTTCTATAGCCTCTGCAGTAAATTCGAGCTCTCCATCCGATTCCACTGAGACAACTGAACGAGAAAGTTTAATCGTGCCTTCATCACTTTCCACCATGGCTCCTCCCCGATGTCGAGTAGCACGAAGTCAACATCAGGGAAAGTTTATTCTGGACTTACTTGTTCGCTGCTTGGCTTGACTGTGGTGCCGTATGCAGTGCCACACTAGCACTGAACATGGTGTGCGAGAGAGCTACGATGTTGATGACGAAGGGACATCAGTAGTCAAGAACGGTTGGTCCTCTTCTTCCTCAAGTGGTTGCCGTCCCTCAAACAGAGCTTGCGGCAGGCAGCGAGTTCACCGCCGGTGGCCGGCTGTCTAGGAACCAGAGTTCACGGATGCCACGAATTGAGTTGCATGCACCAACCAGTTCACCCAAAAGCCTAAGTTGATAGAAAAAGGTGGGCAATTCACTTATACTCCAACACTCCCCTTCACGTGGAGTCTCCCTCATGGGGTGGCTCATATTTATAGCCGAGCAAAGCCAGGTTTTAGGAAGTTACAACAATCCTCAATTTGAAGAGATTTACAACCATACAAAATCTGCCTATACATATCTCTAATACCCGCCCGCAGTCGCAGCGGAGGAATTCCAAACGTAAAGGCTGGAACGGAATTCACTAAATAACTGTACAGGCAAATTGGTGGGATGATGGCACATGTGTTAGGGGAACAAGATCCCTGGCGGGCTTAGCGAAGCCCTCCAACAGGTTGTATGATGCGGTCCTAGCGTGGCAAAGCCCTCTGAGTGTCTTGATGTTTCGGATGTCTCCTTGCGAAGCCCTCCTGTACTGTCCACGATGCTGGACGAAGGCGAGAGCCCAGGCTGTCCCTCGGGTCTCCCGTACTGTATTGCGTCGAAGCCCTCTTCTGCCCGCGGTGCCGGGCGAAGAGTGTTGAGACGATAGAGATTCGCGGAAGGAGTAAATGATGTATTTGGCTCGCGGCCCCAAAAACAGATGTCATTACATGATCCCCTCCTCCGTATTTATAGAGGGGGGAAAGATTTGTTATTACAACTAGGTCCTTTGTCAATTCCGTTACGTCTCTCCGCAGCAGGCTCGGCTCAGCTGCTGTACGAACCCCCTTCGCAACTTCCCTTGATGCCTTCGCTAGAAGCTTTCACCCTTCGGAAGAATCAGGAGGCCTTCGGCATTATCTCCAACATTAGCCCTCAATTGTTGATGTGTTTGGTGAAACCAATAACCAGAGACAATTTTTCCTTTTATAACGCAATTATGTCGTGAGCTTTCCTAATTCTTCCACGTGTTTGTCGTTTTCACTTGTACCTTTTATCCCGACTCCCGATGCTCGGTTCGATTCTATATATATGCTTTGAGGTTGTCTTGCCTCTTCCGCGCTATTCCAGCTTTTTAGTCTTCTGTTTCCTTCGCTTCTGCTTTTGCTATTTTTCTCGCGCAACGGGGGATCCCCTCCTTTCGTTTTTCTTCAAGATGTCTAGCCACGGAAGGTCCAGTGAGGAAAATTAAGAAGAAGGCGAAAACTCACAAGTCTTCTTCAAAGAATGGCTCTGAGAGAGCGGCCTGCGAAGTTGATTTACGGGTATCCGATGCTGCTGCCGCTTCATTTCCTCCTCCGAAGGCCTCGTCTGTTCAGACGGCTCCAGCTAAGCCAGCCATTTCTATCAAGGCTCCCACCATGTTTTCATTGATGGATGTTATTACGAAGCCAAAGAGTGTAGGCCCAACTTCCTCCGTGGATAAGGCTTCGAAAGCTTCTAAGGATGTCTTTTCAAAAGGTTCTGTTGATCCTATGAAGAATATCCCTCCTTCGGCTGATGCGGCCAAATCTAGTGCTCCATCAAGAAGGCCAAGATTCAAGACAAGGGAGCAACTGTTGCTTCTGATGTGCTTGATGCCCCTGGGTCCAAGGCTAAGATCCAGGACAAGGGTCTCGAAGCCTCTTCTGAGGCTAAGATCCAGGACAAGGATGGAGGCGAAGCTGCTGCTTCAGGTCGTCGTTCCTCATGTAGTATGTCTGAGCTTCGTCAAATGGTTGCTAACTTGGGGTTTCTTTCAGATCGTTCTGGAATTCAGCTTCTGGATGAGCCTCACATTCAACCTCGTGATATTCTGAGCCCCTCAGCAGGTGGTGAACTTTTTGTCCATTCTATCTTTGAGACGACGCAGGAAGAAATTCTCCCTTTTGACGTGACTTTTGATTCAGTTGAGGTTACCGAGGGAGCTTCGCTTGCTTGTGACGAGGTACCGCCGAATACCTTTATCATGAGTGCCCAAGCAGTTGCGCCTTTCATTGCTGCGCCTTCATTGCAAGACTTTCTTGACTAACGCCGTTCATCTTGCTGTTCGGGATCTTCTCTATTCTCTCGAAGCTGGAGGGAGTGATGCCTTGTGAAGGCTGTAAGCGATTCTTTTTCTTTGATTCCTACTGATATCACTCCGGATTCTTTGATCGAAGCCCTTATCAAGTTCTCCGGCCATATTGATGAGGCTTTCTGAAGCAGGGTGTCAGCGATTGGTCAGCAGCCTCGGGATGAGGTATAATTGTTTCTTCTTTGAATTTGTGTGGGAGTTTTCCCCCTTCGGACTTTGTATTTAATGAGTGTGTCATGGAAACATGTATGTAAAATTATTATTTTAATTTTTGCTTGATGTTGAACTTTAGGGTTCATCTGATGTTTCTTTAAGCGAGTTTGCAACTCCGGAGCCTTCTTCTCAACGGTCGGCTCGTCGAGAGCCTCCGATTGAGGTTTATAGTTCTCCTTCGGAGATTTACTTGTCTAGTGATTCGGATCCCTTGTCTCCCGTCGAAGGGGTTGGGGGTCCTTTCACATTTCCTCCAGGCAGCCTTGTGGCCATCGGTAGGGTTTGCGACTTCGATTCTGATGCTTCCGAAGGGCGTCGTGGCCTTGGAAGGCGGGGGTCTCGTGGACGTCATTCTTGGAGTGGCCCCTCTTCTAATTGAGGCTCTGCTAAAAAAGGGCGTGGTGGCCGTGGCTATCGTTCTTCTTCTGTTGACCTCGAAGGTCCATCTTCGAGTTTTGACGCCGCTTCGCATATAGAGCGGATGATTTCTTCTGGATCGATTGATCCTGTCTTTCGGAAGCCTTATTCACCTTCGAATGGATATGCTTTTGATGAATTTAGCATTGTCTGTGAGATGTTGATGGAGTTAGGTCTCATTGTAAAGAAGGAGCCTGACGAGGGTTCTACTTAAACAATGTCCCTTACGCTGTTTTTAAGCTACCTTTTAAAGAAGTTTGCTGATATGCTTCGCTAGATAATAGCCTTCTTTAATGTCTTTATGAAGCTGATTTGCTTTTGCGCGATGACCTTGTGTTTTCCTTATGGAAATATAAGCTTTCGCTTTTGTTTCTGAAGCTTTCGGGCTTCGTATGCGGCGAAGTCTTTCTAAGCTGAAAAAACTTTTAACTTCGCCAGACGATTTTTCGTCCATCTCTGTTCTTTACTCACTTCGGAGTTTTTGTCTTTGTGATGCGATACCTCTGTTAGGGAAGGCTTGGCCTTTTAGCTCACCTTATTCCCTTCGATTCGTTTCTAGAGACTAGATATTATTTCTCATAATACAATGTCTCTAGAGTCGGGTGGCACTAAGTTCTGTTTTAGTGCACCCTTCGTTTGTTCTAGGCTTTTGCCTGACTTCGTTTTTAAGCTCATGGCTTTGTGTCTTTGAGTAGACTCTTCTAGGCGAATTGCTCCGGGATTTTTTGAGGGTAAAAAGTAACTATAAAACTGTGTTACAGTCTTAGAGGGTGCTTCGTTAAAAAACCTCACACCCTTCGCAGGGCTACCCTCGTGAGGAAAAAGAGTGCACCCCACGCAAGTCTTTTATGTTTTACACATAAGCTTCGTTTGTTCTACCGAAGAGTCGTTTTGCTGACTCTTGGTGAGAATGGTTCATGAAGTCTTGGAATATCTTGGCCGAGTTCTTCAAGTCGAAGGCTCTATATGCCGATATCTCTTCTTGTTGAGCTTGCCTAATAAGGTGGATGTTCTTCCTTCCTGGAGTCTCGTCATGTTCAATATTCCTTGCTTGTAGCTGATCTCCGAAGACCCTAATCACCGAGATTGGTCCTGGAATCTTCAATGCATAGATAAGCTTGATGGATTACGGCTTCGAACTTGTTGATAGATCCTCTTCCGAAGATAGCATTCTAGGGATATATGATGTCGACGACGTCAAAGATCACATCTTCGGTCCTCGCATTGTCTCCTTCGCCAAATGTTACCGGTAGCTCAATTTTTCCCATTGCCTGAATTATTTTCCCTGTGAATCCAACTAAGGAAATTCCTGCTGGCTGCAAAGTTTCATTTTCCAGTTTCATTTTTCTGAAAGTTGAAGCGAAGAGGATATCAGCTGAGCTACCCCCATCAATGAGTATTCTTAGCACGTCGAAGCCTTTTATATTTGCCTTGATAACAAGTGGGTCTGAATGTGGTTGATCCAAATCTTTTTCATCCTCTTTTCCGAAGGTTATGTCTACATGAGACCACCTTGTCTTGACATATGGAGCTCTGGATGAGACGTGTTGAACCCTTCGGATATATTCCTTTCTAGCCCTTCTTGAATCCATCTGCTGCGTTGATCCTCCAGTGATAGCATTTATTGTTTGTCTTTGTACTCCGCTGTTGGCTTCTGATTGCCTTCCACTGTTTTGGTGGTTCGCTTCTGATGGTGGTGGTAATGCAGCCAAGCTTTGTGGCTGAGGGTAAGCGTACTGTTGCACTTGCTGCGAAGCCTCCCTTGGATAGTTGACAACATGATTGACGGAGTGCGAAGGATAGCCTGAATGCATGTTGCTTTGTGACCAGTCTTCGCGATAATTACTTGTATGTCGAATGGCTTTCTTAGCTTCCCTTGTTGCTAGCCAGTTTTGCTTATACACTTGTATATCATGGCACTGCGTTGTTGTATGCCCTTTGCCTTCGCCATGAAGTTCACAGAAAACAGTACGAGAACTGCTTCTTTGGTTTGTCTTTGTTCCTGTCTTCGTGATCCTTATCCTGATTGCTTTGTTCCTTCCCTTTTTCATCCTCTCTTGTTCTTTTTTCGTCTACTCTTTATTCTCTGTTTTCTAGATTATGGACCCTTCGACTGCTGTGATCCCTTGAGTTTTCTTTGTTTTCATCATGTCTTCGACTCCTTGAAGTCTCCTTGTCTTCTTTAGCTTTCTTCTCATCTCTTAGCTGTTGTGATTGCTTCTTTTCATCATCTTTTTTCCTTCTGAATTCATCGTTCGACCTTGCATACTTCTCGAAGGTATCAAGTAATTCGAAGATTGTTGTTGGTTTTTTCCTTGCGAGGGCGGAGTGAAATGGTCCAGCCCTCAGTCCTTCCATTACGGCATCGATTACTGTTGATGCGCCTACACCCCTTGCTTTTGATTTAATTTCCATGAATATCTGCATGTATTCCCTAAGGCTTTCGTCATTTCTCTGTTTGCAAGAGAATAGTTTGCCTTGGTGTACTTCTGCTGCCTGGAAGCCTTGGAAGTTATTTATGAATTCCCTTCTCAGCTCTGACCATGAGTTTATTGACCCTGGTTCTAGGGTAGAGAACCACGTTTTTGCTGTTCCTTCTATTGCCATTACCAACGCCTTCGCGTATGTTGAGTTGGTGCCTCCTCCGGACTCAACTGCGGCTTCGAATGACATGAGAAATTCCTTTGGGTCTGACTTTCCCTGGTATGCTTTGATTTTTGGCATCTTGAAGTTGATTGGCCATGGTTCATTTTGTAACTCTTCGCTTAGCGGCGAATTCTCATTGAATGTGGACTTGAGGAGCATATGGATGATGGAATTTTGCTCAACTTCCAGTGTAGAAGTGTAGCATGTGAGGTGGAGTGTACGTGATCTTGATCAAAAGAGTATGACAAGCTTCTCACTAGGGTCCAAGAATTTGACAAAGCTCAAATTGACAACTAGCAGCTTATAGGCTATCAAAGTATTCATGTAAAGTTCTTTGGCCTTGGTAGGAGAGTATAAATCAAATGAGGAGCATCATACTATGGAATTTGTGATTTTCATAAAGATAAATTCCCAAGGACTTGAAGGTTAAACAAAGGTCATTTCGACAAACCATATCTCACATGCCAATTATCTAGGAAAAACATGGGTTCCTAATGATAAGGTGTTCACAAGCATTCAGCGATGAAGCGAGAAATAACAAGTGTGCAAGTCCATGAATGTGAGCGGTAGAGTTGTGGGCATAAGATAAATCAATTAAGATTTTCCCAAAAAATTAGTGCGTCAAGTTTTATTTAATTTTTAGGTTATCAGAATAAACTTGACGGTGTAGCAGGCAAAAAGTGGAAGTGTGGTGCAAACTCAGGAGGCAGGAGGAGGCTAGGCCCTGGTGGGGACCACCAGGGGTCGGCCGACCCTCCTGGTGGGGTCGGCCGACTGGCCTGGACCCCACTGGTGCTGATGTTTTGCGTGGTGGACGTTCTTGAGTTGCCTCGTATGATTTGGTCGTGATTGTTCCAGATATGGCGATGTTCCCCCCCACACTTGCCTTTTTACCTGTTTCCTTCAAAAACGACAAAAGTATGGAAATACAAATATTGCTCTACCGGTATGCAAGCCCGGGGAGCACTATCATTTAAATTTAAACTGATAGGCGCATTACATTGTAGGAGAATAAACAAAAGTAAACGCATGCGCCTGTTTTTATTTTTTTCTAATTCTTTTCTTCTTTTATCGCCTCCCGGGCCAGATCCTGTTGTGCCCGTCCTCCAGAGAGAGTTTTGATGATGGCCTCATCTCTTATCTTTTCCTGCATAAGATGATTATAGAGGTTTTGGAGGACGCCGTTTTCCTTTTTGGCTCGGGCAACCGCTTGCTCTAGGTTCCTGATATGGAGATGGGCTCTTGCTAGAGCTTGAGCGTATCTTTCGAAACGCTTCGCGTCGGCTACCCAAAAGGGCTTTTCTTCCTTGCCCTTATCCTCTGTGCAGATGGAGGAGGCGTCGCTCTTTTCGCTCATGACTGAGGTGGAGGTGTTTACGAGAGGATGATTGGAGGAAGGTTTGAATGGAGAGGGGGTGCAATGGGTTGGTTTGATAGTGGTTTCACCCCCTTCCTAGCGAAGAAACGAAGGATTTATTTCTAAACATACGGGAACAAGGAAGGGAAAGGTTGGGTGGCACAATGGGCATATGATGGAAGGCAGAGGCGGCCAGAGGGGGTCGGCCGACCCTGGTAGCCAGGTCGGCCGACCTACCTTGGCAGGCTCTGGCCTTTCTATTTTTCGTGGAGCTTTGTTGGGAAATGTATATTCGGGATACACAGGGTATAGAAGGATATTTCGCTGCAGAGGTCAAGAAAAGATATTTAAATCAATTAAGTGCATGACATCGAATTCCTTATTTTCTTCGGGCTCAAGATAAATTTTAAGACGCTGGCCATTTACCTTGAATACATTACCTCCGTCGTCTTGGAGTGTGATTGCTCCATGAGTCGACGTGTCGATGATGGTGTACGGTCCGTCCCATTTACTTCTTAATTTTCCATGCCCGAAGAGCTTTACCCTTGAGTTGAAAAGCAACACCTTATCTCCAACTTTGAACTCCTTTATTTTTATTCGCCGGTCATGCCAGCGCTTTGTACGCTCCTTGTAGATGGCTGAGTTGTGATATGCTTTGTCTCTACATTCTTCCAACTCAGCTACCTCCATTTCTCTTCTCCACCCAGCTCCTTCCATATCCATGTTCCAAGTCCTCATGGCCCAATATGCCTTATGTTCCAACTCGACTGGCAAATGACACGTTTTTTCATAGACGAGTTGGTATGGTGACTTGCCTATGGGTGTTTTGTAGGCTGTTCTATATGCCCATAGTGCATCGGGTAGCTTGTTCTTCCATCCCTTCCCCATTTCCAACACTGTTTTCTGCAGGATCCGCTTGATTTGTTTGTTGAATGGTTCGGCCTGCCCATTTGTTTGAGGATGGTATGGAGTGGCAATGTTGTGCTTTGCTCCAAGCTCTCTTAGAAAGCTACGGAAGGTTTTATCAATGAAGTGAGACCCTCCGTCGCTTATCACCATTCTTGGAGTTCCAAGAAAGATAATCTCATGGAACATCCGGCGAGCGTGTTTGGAGTCGACAGCTCGGCATGGCATAGCTTCTACCCATTTGGACACGTAGTCTACCGCCACCAATATGTACTCACAATCTTGGGACTCCACGAATGGTCCCATGAAGTCAATGCCCCATACGTCCAAGAGTTCGACTTGAAGGTTATATGTGAGGGGCATTGCATCTCGTGCTGTGATGCCTCCAAATCTCTGGCATTGTGGACATCTTCTAATGAATTCTTTTGTATCTTCATACATGGTTGGCCAGAAGAATCCGCTTTGCCAGATCTTTCTTGGGTACGGAAGGCACCATAGTGTCCACCGTATGGGGCTGCATGGCATTTCTCGATGATTTGTGTGCTCTCGGGAGTGGGCACACATCGCTGTTGGGGATCGGTGTTTACGATAATAACGACACCCCCTTTCTGCCTTTGGTTTTTTGGCTGCAGGTAGCCTAGCTGCCGACATTAAGGGATTCGCCGACGAAGTGGCGGCAACCCTGGGTGCCGCCGTTACGGGTCGCCGACATTGTTCAACAAGACCCGACCGCTGGCGATGAATTGGCGGCGACTAGGAATGGCGTCCTCAAATGGCGGCAGTCCATGAAGGAGATGAAGTTCGGCACGACAACGTCCAAGGATCGGGCCGGCGAATGACGTCACCTAGCTAGGGTTTCCGTCATTGAAACGGAAATGCCGTTTGTACCCTTGTGACCATGTTGTACAGAATATTCCACGAATATAGTGGGTGGCCAAGGGTAATCTGGTCATGCCGAAATAACCCTTGGCCTCCCCTATAAATACCCGCCCCCGGGCTCCGTGGGACGGGACGGAAGAGGAGAGATGACACCCCTGTAATGAAATGCTGTCCCGTTGTCTCTTGAATGTCTTTTGATTGTCTGTGTCGGGATTCTTTGTTGTCGCGATGAGAATTCCCAACAATCGCCTAAGCAGTCCATCGGCGCAGACACGGTAGAGATATGGCTCATTCCATAAGTGATGGCGACTCTCATATATCAATCTTCTTTTATCCGCCCCTGGTGGTACGTATCCTGTGGCGATGAAGTTCACGATGTCGGCGTACCAAGGGTGCGAATCCGTTACTTTTAGTAGCATGTCGTCGCGTAGGAAGTCATTTATGGGTAACTCCTGCAAGTTAGTGTGCATACGAGACAAATGATCTACTACAGAATTTTCTACTTCTTTCTTATCTTTTATTTCTAGATCAAACTCTTGAAGCAGAAGGATCCATCTTATGAGACGAGGTTTAGCATCTTTCTTAGCAAGCAGATATCTCAAAGCAGCATGATCAGTGTAAACGATAACTTTTGCTCCAACTAAGTAAGATCTAAACTTGTCAAAAGCAAAAACAACGGCAAGGAGCTCTTGCTCAGTGGTAGTATAATTCAACTGAGCTCCTGTCAAAGTTTTGCTAGCATAAGAAATTGCAAGATGCTTTTTGTCTTTCATTTGACCAAGAACTGCCCCCACAGCATAATCACTCGCATCACACATTATTTCAAAAGGAAGCGTCCAATCAGGGGTTGAATGATTGGAGCAGAGATGAGTGCATTCTTAAGAGTAGCAAAAGCATGCATGCAGTCATCATTGAAATCAAAGGGTGCATCCTTAGCAAGCAAGTTCGTAAGGGGTCGTGCAATTTGAGAGAAATCTTTTATAAAGCGATGATAAAAACCAGCATGACCCAGAAAACTACGAACACCCTTGATATTCACAGGAGGTGGAAGCGTTTCTATAACTTCTATTTTTGCTTTGTCCACCTCTATGCCTCTCTCGGACACAAGGTGTCCAAGAACTATGCCCTCTCGGACCATGAAATGACACTTTTCCCAATTAAGTACCAGGCCCTTCTCTTGGCATCTCTGTAAGACCTTGTCTAGATTTTCTAAGCAGTGATCGAAGGTTTTTCCGTAAACAGAGAAATCATCCATAAAAACTTCCATAATTTCTTCGATCAAATCAGAGAAAATAGACATCATGCAACATTGGAACGAGGCAGGTGCATTGCACAGACCAAAAGACATGCGACGATAAGCATAAGTTCCATACGGGCATGTGAAAGTGGTGTTACGTTGATCGTCGGGGTGGATGGGATGATTTGCCAACCGTTCCAACATCTCATCGATGAAGGGCAGCGAAAAATGATCTTTCTTTGTAGCCTTATTAAGTTTTCGGTAATCAATGCATATTCGCCACCCCGTGACGGTTCGTTAAGGAATAAGTTCATTTTTATCATTATGAACGACCGTCATACCTCCTTTCTTGGGTACCACTTGTACGGGGCTCACCCAATCACTGTGAGGAACAGGATAGATGATCCCAGCGTGCAATAGCTTCAAGATCTCTTTCTTCACAACTTCTCTCATCGCATTATTTAGCCTCCTTTGAGGCTCCCTTGAAGGTGTACTTTCAGAATCCGTGGGAATGCGATGGGTGTAGAGAGCAGGGCTGATCCCTTTTAGGTCTTCAAGTGAGTAGCCAAGAACGGAGTGATGTTTTTCAAGCACGGCTATGAGATTGGTGGTTTCTTCTTCCGAAAGCTTGTCACTTATGATGACGGGAGCTTTCGGATCTCCGTGCAAGAAGGCATAGCGCAAACCGGGAGGTAGCGCTTTGAGATCAATGGGAGGTCGTGGCGGTGGTGTGGTTTGTGGTAGCTCAAAAGTGCCTCTGAGTTGGCTTCTTCTAAGATAAAATCTTGTGCATCTTCTTCTAAAGCCAACTCAGGGTCTATGTGAGGAAAAATGGCCATGACCACCTCCACTTGATATTCCTCAAGTGGTTCATCGGAAAGAGTGTTTCGTGATGTGGTAATTGGTATAGAGAATGACTCTTTTCTGAGGGTGAAGTCGAGGTTTCCAAATGATGGTGCATCAATGAGGAATTTTTCTATAGGATGCTCTATCATTATGTCAAAGTTTGGGACTTCGAAGACATAGAAATCCAGGATAACCTCAAAATCTTCATGATAGGGAGTTACATCTCTGACAATCCCCAAACTCTCAAGAATATGGCCTGATGGGTGCTTGAGGAGCTTGTTTGTTGATGTCCATGATCGGTTGCCAAAGATTGACAACGCATATGTGTCAGAGAGGATATTGGCACCAACAAGGGGGTTGTAGAGTGCATCCACCTTGGTTCCTTTGATGGAGCAGAATATGTTGGTTGAGGGAGGGCAGAGCCGAATGATATCCATGGATAGCTCATTCTCCCTCAACCATTCATCGCTCATGATTGAAGTAAGCTCCCGAACGGTCTCCACAAGATATTCTTTTTCAATTGGTTCGGGAGGTGGTAAAGGAACAGGCGGTCTCTTTTGAAACAAATAGTTCGAGGTGTTTCCAAAATCTTCAAAATTTCTTCCTCGAACTCAAATGGAAAAATAGAACACAAAGAGGTTCATCATCCTCTGTCATTGTTCGTGAATCAGATGAGGCCTCGGATGTTGGGTCTACCTTGGTTCTATTTTTTTATTTTTATTTTTTTAAACAAATTCCGCGCCTATGATCGGGCACTCGGATTTTATTTATTTATTTTATTATTTTTTTCAAAAATCCTCACGCCTATGATTGGGCGCTCGGGTTCTATTTTTTTTAAATGCAGCGGGGTGGGATGGAGAGGAAATAAACATGCAGATGGTTTGGAAAGAAAAACAATGCAGATGTGATGGTGATATGCTCAAACAAAATGCAGGTGGATGCTTAGGTTAGCAGCAAATTAATATAACAGAAAGTCGATGTCAATCAGAGATATCTTAAACCATTGCTTCCCCGGCAACGGCGCCAGAAATGCTTGTTGGTGTTTCTTACGCATAGAGATTAAATTCAACTTCCGCAAGCGCACGGAACACCGTTGTAGCATTTCACCCAGGAGTATTCCAGAGGTATCGTATTTATATTTCCACAGGGAAGCATGGCTAAGAATATCATTAGTTAACAAAGAATTATATATTATTTATAATTTGCAAACTAAACCAAAGCATGGGTAAAGATGAAAGGTATGATGGGTGGCAAGTAAACACACATAAGGATTCCATATGAAGATAAAGAGATAGAACTAGTTAACTGGGAGGACAACGAGAAGAAGGGTATCAGCCTAGGAGTTACAAATATCTACTTAAGCTTTCATTATAGATTCGTTCCTGCATATCGGGGCACACGCATGCCAAGACAGCAACCCGAGAATTAGGTTCAACTACCTTGAGGGACTACGTGCTATTGACCTCCCTACTAAAACCATCACCCGGACGTGGTGGATTACAGAGACCGATACGTCTGTCACACGTACTCACGGCTACCATCCTCCGTGGGGTGTAGAGCAAACTCACGTCTAGAATAGTTCCTTGAGCCATACAAGCAAATATCCTAGATAACTTACTTTTCGCGTAAGAGCAAGCCAACCATGCATAACAAATCTATGTGGATTGTGTAAGCATTTGCGGTGCAAACAACCCATGCATATAGACCTACCATACACAGACGTGGAACCAACACAAGAATTTCTCTATAATTATTACTTAAATAAATAAATATAAACTAAAAGAAAAACTAAAATAAATAAATAAGAAAATAATTATATTAAAGAATATCCAAAAAAAGATACAAGAGAGCTTTACCCAATATCTGAAGAAAACTCCTGAACTTCGAGGGGAGCTCTCACTTCTACTCTAACTCCCATGACCAACTAGCCTACTCTACATTGTGATACAAGTGGAAGTGACTCCTTGAAGAGGAGTGTGTGTGAAGGTGCGCTTTGAAATGGAGCCGGCCACCTCTATTTATAGCCTCCCCAGCAGGGGGGGGGGGACTTATGCTCGAAGCTGGGACGTCGGTGGCGCGAAGGTAGGCCGGCCGGCCAGCCTACTAGGCCGGCCGGCCCTCCACTGTGGCGGTTGGCAACCGCCTCGCCTGTGGACGCTCCTGATCGCCTCCTGGAGTCGGTCCGAAGGTCGGTTACTCCGTGGGGGCGGCAGAATTGCAGTGAGGGCCAAGTTAAGGCCCAAATGGCCCACATGAGTGGGCTTCAAATTATGAAGTTTGGGCTTGTTTACAGCCCACTGGAGGAAGATCGAGACCGGTGGCCACCGGGGTAGGCCGGCCGGCCTATGGTAGGGCCGGCCGGCCAGGGTTTTCCCCGGCTTGGGCCCACTTTCCTCCATTATCCACTCCTGCATCCAAAAATCACTAAAACTCGTGAAACTATGTTAATCTAAACTAATATGCATGGAATCTTGGTGAAAAGCTATTTATTTACCGATATGTTGACTGTCATTTCATGCTGCAATGACCGTCAACAGTCCATAGGAAACACCGGACTATCAAGAGG
Source organism: Eragrostis nindensis (assembly GCA_012490785.1). NCBI lineage: Eukaryota > Viridiplantae > Streptophyta > Magnoliopsida > Poales > Poaceae > Eragrostis > Eragrostis nindensis. Next base: position 183,818 of record JAAXCT010001008.1, on the reverse strand, counting down.
GTTCGAGTTGGTTCTCTTAGTGCACTAGTGGTAGAGATCATTTGGACGCAAATGTGAGGCTCTCAGAGGCTATGTGGTAGAAGAGAAGTTTGAGGAACCAAGATGGACGAAGTTGAAGTCAAGGATCGAGGAGAAGATCGAGATGGACTTCAGGCAGAGGTCACTTATGATACGGTGGTAGTCACCGTATGATGGAGGGTGATAGTCACCGTATGATACGGTGGTCACCGTATGGTTTCCAGGGAAGGGTCATAATCTGCAAGTTCAGAGAGAAGAGGTCACCGTATGATACGGTGACTACGGACAGGAAATCCAGAGAAAGGAGAGTCTCTGGTAGAGTCACCGTATGATGGTCACCGTATGATACGGTGGGGTCACCGTATGGTTTCCAGGAAGATGGTAAAATGGACGAGTTGCTGAAGCTGGAAAGGATGTAGTCACCGTATGATATGGTGCCAGTCACCGTATGATACGATGCCAGCGGGATCAGAGAAGACAACAGAGAGGCTGATGGAAGAATAGTCACCATATGATACGGTGACTAGGGTCACCGTATGATACGGTGACTAGGCTGACAGACTGCTTTTTGAGGCAACGGCTAGTTTCGTGGAGAGAGGCTATAAATAGCTGGTTGCCCACCCCTTTGAGGGTCTCTTGGTCAATGGAACATGTGAGGTTGCGCAAGGAAAGCCAAGAGCAAGAAGAGATAGCACTTGTTGAGGATTTGGAGTGATCCTAGTGCTTGTGAGAGAGTAACAAGAGCATCCATTGATCTCTAGAGTTAGTGTGTGCATAGAGAGTCATCTAGGGCTGTTACTCTTGGTCTATGGCAAGGCCTAGACCGGTTAGGCGTCGGTAGTGAGCTTGCCAAGGAGTGTGGAAGCCACTACAAGTTTGTACACGGTCTTCGGGCTTCCCGTGTGAAAGAAGCTACGTGAAGAGAGCGCCCTTTGGACCGCATCACGTGCGGATCCTTACCTTCGGAAGAGCACACCAGGAGTTGCCGGCGGGACATGCCCGCGTCTTCACTCGGAGGGTGAAGAGTGCTCTAGAAGGGATCGCCATCGAGCGGAGGGACGGGGTCGAGACTCCGGCGGGAGTGACCCAACGTGGACTAGGGGGAGGCGCTATCCTCCCGATACCACTGGAAACATCATGAGCATTTCTATCCCTTCTCCCTTACTACTTGCACTAACTTATTGCTTTTATCATGTTTGCTAGTAGTACTTGAGATTGCCTTGCTTTCATGCTGCTCTAGTTGTTCCCTTGGTTATTCCGTATGCCCTCTAGTTGCTTCCTTCATATGTTTGCTTGTGTATCTTGTGTGTCGACCTTTGCTAGTTGATCTAAGGACTCTACTTAGTGTGCTTGCCTTTTGAGTAGGTCATCTAGTATCTTGGTCTTGTGTGTCTAGCGTGTAGTTATCCTTAGGTTTGTGCTTGTCTAGTGAACTAGCTTATCTCCTTTGGTGCTTATGCTTTGCTCTTACACTAGTTCACTTGTATAAGGACTTTCCTTAGTGTGCGTAGCTTTATACACTAGAACTACTTGCTAGGAATTGAGTGGGTGTTAGAGCTAGAAGAAAAAGTAAATAGTGTGCACCGATTCAACCCCCATCTCGGTCACACGGTCCTTTCAAGTGGTATCAGAGCCAAGTGCTCTTCTTGGGCTTAACCGCCTTGAGTTGTGACCGTTGTGGTGTGTGGGGTCATGGAGAACACTATGGACATTGATTCTATCTCTTTCACCGATATGCCTTTGATTGAGCCTACCGATGATTGCCTTAGTGATGAGAAATACTACGGACTTATAGATGAGTTCGAGTCTATCCCCCTAGGACTTGATGAGGATATTGCTAACTTTGCCTCTCGTGTGTACTCTCTTGCTAGGAAAATTGTGACACGCAACTACTAATACCTCAACCATAGGCAAGTGGTGAAGAAGCTCTTGATGAAGCTCCCAAGCTCTCGTGTTGGATTTCTCCCTTTCTTCAAGTTGAATGAGTTTGCCATGATGCCTTATGATGGTGTGGTAAGAAGTATCTTGGACATGGAGATAGCTCACAAGGATGGTCAAGCGAGCATGCGAGCAAGCACCTCATCACATCACTCTCAAGCATATGGGTGAGAGTTCCTCCAAGAGAGATGAAGAGAAGAGTTATGAGAAGCTTTGTAGTGATTTGGATCTCATCTCCATGAAGCCTCATGAAGATCTTGTTGACTTTGCTCTCCGAGTTGATGACCTCATCAAGAAGATTAATGCAAGTGGACTTTGGAAGATTGAAAAGCCCGAAGCTCTCAAGAGATTCTTGGATGCCCTTTCCAAAGAAAATATGGAGAGTTCACAGAGTTTGACGACTATGATCTAGCTCATGACTCAATTCAAGAGATCATAGTGGTCATCACAAGAAGACTAGCTCAAGCAAGATTGTCCGAAGCCTTCCAAGAATTGACAAGTGAAGATGATGAAGATAAAAAGAAGACACCGGTATTCTTTTGTGATGATGCCTACTCAAGTGGATATGAAGACTCTCCTACACCTCTTGATCAAGTTGACCATGATACCATGGTTATTCCATCACCTTACATAGACTTCTATGAAGAGAAGGAACCATGGAAGTATGATTCTCCGTACTATCACCTTCTCCAAGATTTTGAGGATTTTCACAAGGAACAAGGGGAGTCAATGCTTGATGCTCTTTTGAGGCTAAGGGTGCTAGCTGCGAGAATTGACTCATTCAAAGAAAAAAAAGAAATTGATGATTATGACATTCGGGTCATAAACAAAATGCTCACTCTCATATCTTTAAATGTGAGAGTTCTTGTTGTGGAAGATGTTGGAGGAGGCTTGGATGAGTTGTCATTTGAAGAAACTATCTACATCATCATGTCCTACTATAAACAAGTAGAGAATATTGTGAGGTTCCATGCACCTACAACCAATGTCAACATATCCAATGAGTTCTCTCTTGCAAGTATCCTTTGATGAGGACATCACTCCATCAGATACAACCAACGCTCCTCCACTGTACATGCATGGTCAATCACTAGAGCTCATGCACAGGAATTGAATTTACAGGTGAGCTTGTTCCTAATGCTTTGTTTGCATGGTTTCAAGAACAAAATGCTACCTAATGATTTAATTATTGTTAGGAACCATGGTGATGATGATGAGATAGCTAGAGAGGAGCTTGGAGGCGTGGGAGGGCCAGCAAGGGTGTCCATGTCAAGTTGGAGGCCCAATCCAAGTCAACTTCCAGTCCGTTTCGGAGTCCAGGAGCAGTCTGCACTAAAACGGTCGCCCAGGTCGCATACGGGCTTGGTTTTGGACGTTCTTTATATGTACGGAAAGATAATTTGATCACCTTTCCAATGGCACCAGCCTCATGTCAAAATTCGTCCAGAGTCATCAGAAATCATCGAAACAATTTGACATCCAGAATCTGTCTCGGTGCTGCGCCGCCGTAATTTGGCCTTTGGGCTTTGTATCGTGTTGGAGCCCATTAGGGGCGCATCCAGGGGTGTTGCACGCCCCTAAACCCTATATCATCAGTAGCTGCCGGCCAAGTTAGGGTTGGGTTTTGCTTAGATTATTCTGTCAAGAACAGTTTCGCCGTTCATCGGTTTGTGAGACCCCAACTTGTGAGTTTAATCATATATCTTCAATTTGGTTGCATTCTTTCTTGTTCTTGCTTGTGTTCTTCGATTCGCAGGCAAGGATTAGCCTTCTTGGCGAGGTCGACCGTGTAACATCGGTCGATAACCAGAGGAGAGGTGGTGCTGCGATTGCGGGGTTCGGAACGTGTTGTTCGGAAGCCGGATCGATTTGTGTCAATTCTCCGCCAAATCGTTGTTTATCTGAACCTTTCGGAAGATCGGGAACCCTAGTCCACATCAAGTGGTAATCAGAGCTTCAGGTATCCCGTTAGGTTCACCCTTATCCTAGTTTATTTGTTTAATTCGTTCCATCCTAGAGTCCAGAAAATTGCCTTACAAAAATATTTAGTTGCATCTTCCGCTGTCCCATCACCCTTTGTGCCGTTGCAAATTTTGTTTCAGTTTGCATTGTTGAGTTTGCGTCCCTAGTTAGAGTTGTGTTGCTGGTCGAGTTCGTGTCGTTATCTATTGGTGCTTTCTAGGGACTCATTTTATGTGACAAATAAGGTGTTTTTAATACCTTATTACGTCATTATTGCTAAGAATTAACCCCCATTATTATATATATGCGTAGTTTCTGTGTATTCGGAAGATTTGCAGGAAACAGGTGAAAATTAAGAGACTACGAGTAAAGAGCTGCCGGAGGCCCGAAGAACGAGGAAATTGGAGTCCGTGCCGGTCGGCACGGCCTGTGTGCCGACCGGCACCATGGAGGTCGGGCCCCAAACTTGAAGCCCACTCGGAGAATATGAAGCCCAGAAGAAATATCAGAGTCGGAGTCGGTGAAATCCAGCCCACAACCGAAAGAGACTATAAAGAGGAGATCTTGGTCGCGAAGTAAGGGGGAGAGACAGACATACAGAGGTTTTGACCTAGGTTGAAGGTTGTGGCGGCGAAGACGGCGATCACCGATCATCACCACCAAAAAGGAAGACTGTGCCGACCGGCACACCGCCGTGCCGATCGGCACCTGTGGGACCACGCCAAAATCCTGCGTCCTACTGTACCCATGTTCATGTGTTACAGTATGATGCGTGAGTAGATCTCATATTCTCTCCGTGGCGAGGGAAATCTGGTTATGTAACTCTCACGCTTACAATACTCTTTTGATGTGTTTAGTCTATGTGATGCTTTGAACTCGTATCCGATCAATACGTGTTTATTACATAGTGCAAGAAACCAGTGGGGAGCTATTAGTACCTTGTCGTGACAGGATCGGGGCGAACGAAACCACCATGTCTTGTAGAATACTAAACCTATCAATTGAACCATGACCTGAGTTGCATGCCAGTACCCCAAACCATAGGAGAGAATCCTTTTCATAACCTTTATACAACCGCAGGCCCTTTCATCTCTAGCTGTTAACCACCCTTTCCACACACACCTTTGCCATATTAATTATTAGTTTAAATAATAGTTTAAGTCCCGCTTGTTCTCTGTGGTTCGATATTAAACCTTGGAATACTCTAAGGGAAAAAGTGCTACAACTGTACACCGTCCTCTTGCGGTATATAAGTGGGTGCGTACAAACGACCAACAAGCATGTTTTCTGGCGCCGTTGCCGGGGAACAAGCCAGTTCTTTTACTATTTATTTATTCTACTAACCTCTAATCCTCTCTTTTCTAGTTTGTTTTTGTGTTTTCTTTCTGTGTTTTCAGGATGAGTACTCCTGAACCGGCTCATACGGTTAGGGAGCATTCACTACCGTCTCCGGGATTGCTGATTCCACAAACTTCCGATGAGAAAGTCACTGCTTCGTCATACGTTCTCAACCCGACCATCATCAAAATGGTCGAGAACAGCAAATTCTCTGGGACGAAGGACGAGAACCCGTACACACATCTGCAAGATCTAGAAGTTCTCTGTCAGACCTTTAAGCATGAGGGAGTGCCTCAAAATTGGTACAAATGGTTGCTATTTCCATTTTCTCTAGATGGAAGAGCCAAAGATTGGTATAAATCTGCAGCCCGTGAAGCTAAGGGAAACTGGGATAAGCTTGTAGGAAATTTCTGTTTGCATTTCTTCCCGCTTCCGAAGGTGCAGAAACTGAGAAGAGAAGTGGTTAACTTCGAGCAAATGAAAGAAGAGACCCTCACGCAAGCATGGTTACGCTTCAAATCTTTATTGAAGCAAGGCCCCGATTTGGGCATGGATGATAACTTGACTGCTCAGACATTCTATATGTCTCTTGAAGGAACCTCCAGGATGCATTTGGATAGTTCAGCTGGAGGGAGTTTCCTCGACTTGACTGCTACTGCAGGTCTGGATCTTTTGAGTAAGATATCGAAGACTGAAGCTATGCATAGACATTGGGAAGAATTCCAAGAAGATCCAATTCCCCCTGAAAGGTCGACGCTAGCAAAAGGTTCTTTGGATTTGAGAGCTAAAGCGGAAAGCTGTACAGTATCCGAAGCGGAATTAACAGTAAGAACAGAAGAACCAGCGCAAGGTGATCTGAAAAGACCCAGAGTGGAGGAGGTGCCGACCGGCACGGCACCTGTGCCGATCGGCACACCTCAGGCCATTGTGCCGACCGGCACAGCTCTTGTGCCGACCGGCACGCTGAATGCTGTTAAAGGGGTTTCCAAGACTGAAGCTGCAATATTAGAGGAGCACGAGAACAGCTTTGTGAATAAATTTCCAAGACCAGTAGGAGATCCAACCTTAAGCAATGCTAAACCGTTGGACGAGTTTGAACCGTTGGATTGGATTCCCATTGATTTCAGCTCAAATTTGCTAAGTATGAGGAGAACATATGATCCAAGGTATGCCTCTTCTACAGGAGTTCAGTATAACTTCCCTAAAGACACTAGAACTTCGGAAATACTGGACAATGTCATCATTGGTGAAGTATTGGGGAAATTGTATAAGGATGATATGGAAATTGACCAGATGGAGGTTCAACAAGCAAAGAAACTGTTCGACAGTTGTTTTGTCCCATCGCCGTATGAAGGATTATGCGGAGTATATGCAGTTGGCCTTACAAAGGGGACAGAAGTTGATCCTTACATACCGTGCGAAATCGGGCATAGAAGCTTTCCTAAAGCCCTATGCGATTTCGGTTCCCGCGTCAGCTTGATGACGTATGAAGCATTCATGGATATGCCTTATGACATAAAAGGAAGATTGCTAGGAACCGAGCTTGAGCTAATCATGGCGGATGGAAGGAGAACTAAACCACTGGGAGTTATCAAAGATCTGAACATCGAGGTAAAAAAGAATACTATTCCGGTGGATATTTTTGTTCTTGATAAAGGTGAAGTTGGAGTCGAAGATATTATTTTGGGAAGACCTTTCTTAAAGCTTGTACAAGCCGTAATAGATGCTGGAAAAGGTCACCTCAAATTGACTCTGGGCGGAGAGGAAGTCCTCTTTGAATTCGAAGACCCACCCGTCGTTCAAGAAAGTGACGACCCACCCTCTCTCCAAGAGTTCTTTACAGAAAAAGATGAAGAAATCAGTACAGGATACTCAGACCCGTTGAATAAACTGTTTGAAGAGTCAGATAGGGAAGAGGCCGAAATCCAAGACGGTGCCGACCGGCACGTCGAATGTGCCGATCGGCACAGAGAATGTGCCGACCGGCACGGGAGCAAAAATCCTCAATTTGAGCCTTTGGGTAATCTGGATCCTGGTGCAGCACCGGAAGTAGAGCAGAAGCCACTTCCTGACGGTCTGAGGTACGAATACTTAGGCAAAGATAAAACTTATCCCGTCATCGTCAATAGTGCTTTGAATGCAGAGGAGACAAAACGATTGCTTGCTGTTCTGAGAAAATACAAGAAAGCCATCGGATATTGTCTTGATGATATCAAACGAATAAGCCCAGCTTTTTGCACACATAAGATCAATCTTGAAGAATCAGCCAAGCCAGTCGTTGAAGGCATGCGACGATTGAAAGAGGGCATGAAGGAAGTTGTGAAGAAAGAAGTGCTGAGACTTCTTAATGCAGGAATGATTTATCCGGTTGCTGATAGTGAATGGGTGAGCCCGGTGCATTGCGTGCCAAAGAAAGGAGGACTCACAGTCGTGCCTAATGAGAATAATGAGTTGATCCCTCAACGGACAGTTACAGGATGGCGAATGTGCATTGATTACAGGAAACTGAATACCGCTACAAAGAAGGACCATTATCCATTACCGTTCATCGATGAGATGCTTGAAAGGTTAGCCAAGAACTCTTATTTTTGCTATCTCGACGGTTATAGTGGTTTCTTTCAAATCCCTGTTAGACCTGAAGATCAGCATAAGACCACTTTCACTTGTCCTTATGGAACTTATGCTTATCGACGAATGCCATTTGGTCTTTGCAACGCACCAGCCACATTTCAGAGATGCATGAATGCTATATTTGCTGAATTCATTGAAGACATTATGGAGGTATTTATGGATGATTTCTCTGTTCATGGTACTGATTTTGATCACTGCTTAGCAAATTTAGAGAAAGTACTAAAGAGGTGCGTAGAAGTTGATTTGGTTCTTAATTGGGAGAAATGTCACTTCATGGTAACCGAAGGGATTGTCTTGGGGCATGTTATTTCTAACCGAGGCATTGAAGTAGACAAAGCTAAAATATCCACAGTTGAAAGGTTGCCACCACCTACAGATCTTAAGACGCTGCGAAGTTTTCTTGGACATGCAAATTTTTATCGCAGATTTGTGAAGGATTATTCAAAGATTGCTAAGCCATTGACGGAATTGCTGCAAAAGGATGTTGAATTTGAAATGAATGATGAAAGACTTACTGCCTTCCGAAGTTGAAAGAAGCATTATGTTCTGCACCTATTATGCAGCCTCCGGACTGGAATTTACCTTTTGAGATTATGTGCGATGCAAGTGACTATGCAGTAGGAGCGGTTCTTGGACAACGAAAGGAAGGTAAAGTACATGCTATCTACTATGCTAGTAAAACTCTCAATGAAGCCCAGATTAATTATACAACAACAGAGAAAGAGATGCTAGCTGTTATATTTGCATTTGAGAAATTTAGATCCTACATCCTCAACTCTAAGGTCATTGTTTATACGGATCATGCTGCTATTAGATATCTTGTCTCTAAAAAGGAGTCGAAACCTAGATTGCTTCGTTGGGTCTTGATGTTGCAAGAATTTGATTTGGAGATTAGAGACAAGAAAGGGATTGAGAATTCAGTAGCAGATCATCTATCTCGATTGGTGATTGAGGACAAGAAAGGATGCATTGGCGATGCCATGGCACAAGAGCAGCTATTTCGAGTTAAGGATCATAGAGAATCATGGATGCAAGACATCATAAATGGATTCAAAGGGAAGCTAGATGATTGTAGCAAGAATTCAAAAGGAGGATTGCCAGTGAAATGAGGAAATTCATATGGGATGATCCTTATTTATACAGATATTGTGAAGATGGAGCTGTTCGACGGTGCGTACCTCGCGACGAACGCGAAAGCATATTGGAAAAATGTCATTCATCTGAGTATGGTGGACATTATGGGCACTTTCGAACACAAGCAAAGGTATGGGCTAGTGGATTTTATTGGCCTTCGATGCATGAAGATGCGAAAAGGTATGTTGCTAGATGCCCCCAATGCCAAAGAATTGGCAATGTTAATGCTCGTAATGCTATGCCTTTGAAGTATAATTTGCAAGTTGATATATTCGATGTTTGGGGCATGGATTTTATGGGACCGTTTGTTAATTCGCATGGCTATGAATATATTTTGGTTGCTGTGGATTATGTCTCAAAGTGGGTAGAAGCAATACCATGCCGAGTCAGTACAACTCGTGAATCCAAGCAGATGTTGAATGAGTGCATATTTCCAAGATATGGTGTTCCTAGAGTCATTATCACAGATGGTGGAACTCATTTTACCGGACATGAGTTTACTAAAGCTTTGAAGAAGATGGGTATTGAGCATCGAATTGGGACAGCCTATCATCCACAGACCAATGGCCAAGCAGAAACTTCTAATAAACAGTTGAAAGGAATTCTCCAGAAAATTGTTACAAGAGAAGGAAAAGATTGGTCAAACAAGTTGAATGGCGCACTTTGGGCTTATCGCACAGCGTTCAAAACACCAATAGGTATGACACCCTATCAATTCGTCTATGGAAAGACTTGTCATTTGCCTGTAGAGTTAGAACATAGAGCATATTGGGCAATCAAAGAGATGAATTTGGATTTAGATGCTGCTGCGGTAAAAAGAAAGATTCAAATTAGTGAACTCGAGGAAATGCGCTTAAAGGCTTATGAGAGTGCAGCAATCTATAAAGAAAAAACAAAGAAGTGGTATGATAAGAAGCTTTTGAAAAAGGAATTTCACGAAGGAGATAGAGTGCTACTATTCAATTCAAGATTTCGGTTATTCGGTAAAGGCAAATTGAAAAGCAAATGGGATGGACCGTATCTTGTTCATAAAATTCTCCCTTCCGGAGCTGTTGTCATCATGGATGGAAAGCAAAATACATATACGGTGAATGGCCAACGACTAAAGGTATATCTTGAACCCGACACTTTTGAGTTAAAGTCATTTGATATATATTATGTGAATTGAGTGATTGGGTGGTCGAGCTTAACGACGTAAAACAAAAGCACTGTTGTATTTACTGTTTTTCTGTGTGTTTTGTGTTTCTTTGATTTTATTGAGTCGTTCGAGGCAACTTTGCCTCCGTGCCGACCGGCACAGCATGTGCCGATCGGCACGGGAGAGTCCGTGTCGTTTTGAGTCGAGTTTTTGCCCTTCCTCCAAGACATGCTTCGATGACTTCCAAATTTAAGAGATAGAGTCCGGTTCGATCAAGAGAATTAAGGATATATATATATGAAGGAGTTGTTTCGGATCTCATCATCAACAATCGAGCGCCGCCAGAGTTTCCACCATACAATAGGCAATGCAAGGCGGCGGAATCGGCAGCGGAGGAGACGGTGCCGATCGGCACGACAGCTGTGCCGACCGGCACAACAGTGCTGACCGGCGCGACGACGGTGCCGATCGGCGCAGTGGCGGACTTTCGCCAATGAGCCCAACTCTGCCATGGGACAGCAACAGAAGCCTTAACCCTACCGAGGACGATCCGATTGTCTGGTCGCACTTGAAGCAACGATGGATGTCGAAGAGTGAAGCGGATGCGTTCAATAGAGAGAAGAAGGAGATGGATGACGCCCTTCGGAAGAAGGTCAGAGAGGTGCTAGTACGTAAAGGTAAATCCAAGATCGATGATAGCACACCGGTCTCCGATAGGTACACAATGGATCGACTTCTCGCTATGGAACGTCCTTTGACATATGATGATCTTATCACCTTTGAATCGATCCTAACTGATAGCGAGAAGGAGGAGTTAGATAGGGACTGCTTTCTGACCATCCATAGGTCCCGGCTGAACGATGGGAGGATTTCTGACAGCGGTGCCGACCGGCACACCTCAGGTGCCGATCGGCACGGGGTGCTCCCACGCGTCCTGACCGACTGGGAAGACTTCCAAGAGAAGATTCTGCACAAGAACACCAGAGGTTTTGGATGTAAGTGTTTTTACTGTATGAAAGACCATCAGAGGCAGATTGAGAATTATCTAGCTGATCCTGAATGCATCCCTGCGACTTTCGTCTTTGATGATGGCTTTCCCGTTGCTAAAGGGCGCATGACCCCTAAGATCAATGATGAAATTCAGAGGCGTATTGACAGGGACAATGCTGCAAAGAGGAGAGCACGCAACCTGGCAGATCTAGAAGCGTATTTTGCAAGGAACGGAAGGCGTGCCGACCGGCACCGCGCTTGTGCCGATCGGCACCACGTCAAGGTTGTGAATTTCGTTGAAATATCTGATGACTCCTCCAATGATGAGCCAGATCCTAAGCGATCAAAAGAAGTAGAGGGAGTTCGGCGTTCCGCTCGTCTTTCTTCAAAGCCAAGAGCAAGATATACCTCGGAATCAGTGAGCTATATAGAGGCATCCCCTGCACATGAACACCCATTAGCTAATCTTGTTGCAAAGGATGAAGAAGATCCCGAAGAGGATCCGGAAGAAGATCCCGAGGAGGAACCAATGGAAGATGAGCCAGAACCTACTAATTCCGAACCACCCAGTGCAGAAGGAGCTACAGGAGGCCTTGCAGGAGCTCAAGGAAGTGCAGGACCGCGTTATCAGGTGAATGGTGCCTCGTGCCGATCGGCACGGGTGCCGTGCCGACCGGCACCTCAGGGTTTTGACAGAAACTCGCCCCTGCGAGATGAGCGTCATGATCGTCCTGCCAATTGTTGCCCAATCTGCAGAAGAAACATCGAACGTCTCTATTATGATATGGAGAGATGCTATAGGCACCATCGGGACATTGATATAAGGATTGATGACATGGAGAGCATGGCCGCGGCGGATTACTCTTTTCTCATGAGGAACATTCGAAGCATCTTTAGCATGTTGAGGAGGCATGGCATTTCGGATTAGGTTGGTCTAGTCGTTTTTCTTTTGCAATAGGGACATTGCAAGGTTTGAGTGTGGGGGATTCGCCCTTACACTTCTTAAGGTCGTTTGCTTCGATTTAGTATGGTTTGAGTTAGTGTGTGAAAGTGTGAGAGTTTTCTTAGAGAGGTTTGAGATGGTGTGCTTAGTTAAGCTTCGAGGTCAAGAATTATTGCAATGTCTTGAATAAAGTTAGTGTGAGTTGTCGAATCGATGTGTTACCCCATATTCTTGATTTTGTTTTTGACGATCGTTTTGCCAATCTACTTGAGTTCATTGAATAATCGCTTGGCTTTATATACCCACTTTTTCGAAAACCCCTTCTATCATCATAAGTTGAAGCATGTAGCTAAGGATTTGATTTTGTACCTATTACACTAAGCCAAATGAGATGAGAGAGGCCTACACATAAGCCTTTTGATAGGAAGACGTCTTTGTCAACTCTTTGCTCTTGATTACGACTAAGCTAGAAGGGAGAAGTTTCATTTGTTCATCTCAGTTTGCTAGCCATCTATCATCAAATTCTTTCTACCCAAAAACCGATATTTCATCGTTTTTCTCCTCCTCCTTGATACAACCTACAAGCAAATGTGAAGTCTAAACAGATTTCGATCCAAAATATGCTCTGATAGCAGTCTGCAAGGAAATAAAAGAAGAAAAAGAAGGAAAAGAATTAAATTGGTCAGGTGCCGACCGGCACAGGCACAAAAGGAAAATAAAGGAAAATGGTCAAAAAGAAAGAGAATAATGAATATCAAAGGAAGCAGACTGCAGGAAGAGTTAAAATTCTAAAAAGATCTGTATATGCTTCAGGCTTGATCCCTTCTTAATTCTATTTCATTCATTCTCGATTGTTTCCTTTTCCCTTGATCCTTGTGCTTATACTCTGAATTCCTATGATGAAAACTCCCTTTTAGAAGGCATGATTGAGCGAATTGTTGACTTAGTTGTTCTTTCGATTCAATTTGGTTATATTACTTTCCGAGATCCACAAAAGAGCCTTATATTGTAGAATAGGAGAGGGAAGGAAATACATTTGAGCGATTGAGTGAAGCCTGAAGCTTTTGCATTCTTCTTACTTGATATGAAGGGAGACAAAAATATTTGTTTGATAAGCCTTGTGATTAATTTGGTCGACTCAAGTTTTGAGGTGAAATTATTTTCAAAAATCGAGAGAAGGTTTCGTGGAGGGATACTAATTCGATGAGATGATTGACAATAGCTAAGTTAGAGACTTGTGAGAGTTTTTGTTTCTTAGCATGACGAAAGCATGGTGATGATTTTCATGGTTTGAATCGCTCGAGGACTAGCAATGATTTGAGTGTGGGGGAGCTGTTGGTGCTTTCTAGGGACTCATTTTATGTGACAAATAAGGTGTTTTTAATACCTTATTACGTCATTATTGCTAAGAATTAACCCCCATTATTATATATATGCGTAGTTTCTGTGTATTCGGAAGATTTGCAGGAAACAGGTGAAAATTAAGAGACTACGAGTAAAGAGCTGCCGGAGGCCCGAAGAACGAGGAAATTGGAGTCCGTGCCGGTCGGCACGGCCTGTGTGCCGACCGGCACCATGGAGGTCGGGCCCCAAACTTGAAGCCCACTCGGAGAATATGAAGCCCAGAAGAAATATCAGAGTCGGAGTCGGTGAAATCCAGCCCACAACCGAAAGAGACTATAAAGAGGAGATCTTGGTCGCGAAGTAAGGGGGAGAGACAGACATACAGAGGTTTTGACCTAGGTTGAAGGTTGTGGCGGCGAAGACGGCGATCACCGATCATCACCACCAAAAAGGAAGACTGTGCCGACCGGCACACCGCCGTGCCGATCGGCACCTGTGGGACCACGCCAAAATCCTGCGTCCTACTGTACCCATGTTCATGTGTTACAGTATGATGCGTGAGTAGATCTCATATTCTCTCCGTGGCGAGGGAAATCTGGTTATGTAACTCTCACGCTTGCAATACTCTTTTGATGTGTTTAGTCTATGTGATGCTTTGAACTCGTATCCGATCAATACGTGTTTATTACATAGTGCAAGAAACCAGTGGGGAGCTATTAGTACCTTGTCGTGACAGATCGGGGCGAACGAAACCACCATGTCTTGTAGAATACTAAACCTATCAATTGAACCATGACCTGAGTTGCATGCCAGTACCCCAAACCATAGGAGAGAATCCCTTTTCATAACCTTTATACAACCGCAGGCCCTTTCATCTCTAGCTGTTAACCACCCTTTCCACACACACCTTTGCCATATTAATTTAGTAGTTTAAATAATAGTTTAAGTCCCGCTTGTTCTCTGTGGTTCGATATTAAACCTTGGAATACTCTAAGGGAAAAAGTGCTACAACTGTACACCGTCCTCTTGCGGTATATAAGTGGGTGCGTACAAACGACCAACATTATCCTAGCGTGAGTTTTTTTTTTGTGGAGTCAGCTCCTGTTTTGGTGTCTATTCTTGCGCAAGGTGTTCCTCAGATTAGGTTCTGTTCTGTCTTGTAGTGTGCAAGATATCTCACGCCGATCCTTTTATCTTGTGCGCAAGTAAAAAAAAAAAGGAATTAGCAGATCATCTGTTTCCTGTGTGTCATGCTAGAATAAAAAGAAAAGAGGATTAGTGGTCAGCTTTCCATATCCTGTTGCTCGGCGAGAAGTAAACAAATAGGACACGCGGAGCTTTCCAAAGCAATTCTGTGTTTGTCCGTAGCGTCTCTGATTTTGCTGTGATAGGTGGGAAAAAAAAATCCCTTGTCTTGTTTAGCAGTCAGCAGATCACCGCACTTTGCACTGGTGCGTGGGCTCATAACTTAGTTCCATCCTTGGCTTCAATTGCGCCTGCTGTTTATGTGCCGACCAAACAATCTTGCACAACTTCCAAAGCAAAGGTTTTCTTGCTGCTGTAATTGTTTTAACTTCCTCTGGTGCATTGCTCGTTAGATCTTTATCCAAGTGGGAAGTGATCTTTTGGCATAGCTTTGTGTCGTGCGCACAACAGTTATTCTTGCGCAGTTCACTTTTGTCTTGAGTTGCAGGTTTTGTGCGGCACTTCTGAAGAAAAAGAAAAAAAAAAAAAAAAAAAAGGCATAAGGTGTATAATAAAAGAGCCGCACCTAGAGAAAAAAAAAAAGAAAGAAGACAAAAAAAAAGAAGTCACAGTGCTTGCATCCTTTTGAGTCCGAGGTGCTGTGGTATATTTTCTTTGCTAGCTTGGTCTAAGTCGGATGATAGGTTTAGGCCAGCAACATAGACCTGTACTTTGGATTATTATTCAACTTTGCAATTTCTGATTTCAAAGTTTGCTATTCCTTGCTACTCACATATTTAGCCTACCAAGCTCCATATATATCCTTTTGAACAATACAGATTTTGACCCTTGCAATCGCTGGATCACACCCTCAGGTATCATTTGTTTTGCTAGTAAGAATCTTGTAAGAGCTTGGTAAGATGTTTCCAATAGCTTGTTGAGAGCCTCCACATTCATATAGTAGTGATAGGAAAATATATTCTTGTATTTTTCTTGTTTTCTACTAACCATGCTAGGTTACACGACTAAAATTGATGAGTTGCTGAGAGCTCTAGCACAACAAGTGCTGAGTTCTCAAATGGAGAAGGCGGAGCAAAATCAATTGAACAATTTGTTTCAGACTTTCTTTGTTGTGAAGAATGGACGTTGTCGTGTGATCATTGACGGTGAGAGTAGCCGCAACTTTGTAAGTTCTGAGTTGGTTGAGAAGCTTGGCTTGACCACATGGCGGCACCCATGTCCACACTACATCCGATGGGTAAATTCTTATGATAAGATAAAGGTAACTGAAATGGCTCGCATTGAATTTTTTATTGGTTCTTACAAGGATAGTGCAGACTTCGAAGTAGTACCTATGCAAGCTTGTCATTTGATGCTAGGTAAACCTTGGATTTGTTCGAATAATGTTTTGCACAATAAGATTGCCAATAGATATTCATTTAAATACAAAGGCAGCAAAATTACTCTTGCACCTATGTCTGCTGCTGAAATTTTAGAAGCTGATCTAGAACGATTCGTGAGAAGAAAGAATGAACCTTTTAGGAAAGAATGGGCGGGTTTATATGACGCAACGTTTTCATCTAAATCTGAATTTTTACAAGAGGAACATTTTTCTTTGCCTCTTGTTGGAACTAATACCTTGCAGCATGAACAAAAAGATGAAGAGGATGACGCAAAAGAAAATGAGATGCTCATGGCCTCATGTGAAAGTTCAAATGGATCAGTTAATCATGCACCTACTATTCCTTCTGAATTTGAGGTCAACGGTAATGCCTATAGTGCTATGCACACGGAAGGTGAGAATTCTATTAATATGCTGAATTCTCCACTAATCATGCTAATATAGAGCAACATCTAGTGGAACCTTGCTTTGATTTACCTTTGTCACAAATTGATTTGCCTGCTGGTCCTTGTGATAAAGAGGAGTTGTGTGTTGATGCTTCACTTATATCTTTGCCACAACTAGTGAATGGGAACAATACTTCTATTTTTGATTCACCTATCTGTGCTGAAATTAATCATTTGATTTCCAATACCTCTGAAAATGATGAGCTGAAATTGTTGTCTTCCCTAAATACTTTGGGTTATATTGAATTTGATGATCTGTGTAACCTAAGTTGTTTGGAGAAGAGACTTTTTGCAAATTTTGAGTTGCCATGTTTAAGTGAGAATACATATCACTTCATTGGTAGATATAATTGTAAAGGAGAATATATGGTCCATCGAGTTTATATTTGTTCAAAACTGGAATCTTTTCTGAATGGACAACAATGTGATCAATCAGAGGGCTGCAATAACACTAATCATATCACATCCAGTTCCTCTAGTTTTGTTGTCAAGAAACAGGTTACCTTTAAAGAAAGGGAGCATTGGTGGTTGTTGCCAACATATCCGAGAATTACGATCAAACCGAGGACGGTTTGCTTTCAAGAAGGGGAGGATGATGAGGACATCACTCCATCAAATACAACCAACGCTCCTCCACTGTACATGCATGGTCCAATCACTAGAGCTCATGCACAGGAATTGAATTTACTGGTGAGCTTGTTCCTAATGCTTTGTTTGCATGGTTTCAAGAACAAAATGCTACCTAATGATTTAATTATTGTTAGGAACCATGGTGATGATGATGAGATAGCTAGAGAGGAGCTTGGAGGCGTGGGAGGGCCAGCAAGGGTGTCCATGTCAAGTTGGAGGCCCAATCCAAGTCAACTTCCAGTCCGTTTCGGAGTCCAGGAGCAGTCTGCACTAAAACGGTCGCCCAGGTCGCATACGGGCTCGGTTTTGGACGTTCTTTATATGTACGGAAAGATAATTTGATCACCTTTCCAATGGCACCAGTCTCATGTCAAAATTCATCCAGAGTCATCAGAAATCATCGAAACAAGTTGACGTCCAGAATCTGTCTCGGTGCTGCGCCGCCGTAATTTGGCCTTTGGGCTTTGTATCGTGTTGGAGCCCATTAGGGGCGCATCCAGGGGTGTTGCACGCCCCTAAACCCTATATCATCAGTAGCCGCCGCCCAAGTTAGGGTTGGGTTTTGCTTAGATTATTCTGTCAAGAACAGTTTCGCCGTTCATCGGTTTGTGAGACCCCAACTTGTGAGTTTAATCATATATCTGCAATTTAGTTGCATTCTTTCTTGTTCTTGCTTGTGTTCTTCGATTCGCAGGCAAGGATTAGCCTTCTTGGTGAGGTCGACCGTGTAACATCGGTCGATAACCAGAGGAGAGGTGGTGCTGCGATTGCGGGGTTCGGAACGTGTTGTTCGGAAGCCGGATCGATTTGTGTCAATTCTCCGCCGAATCGTTGTTTATCTGAACCTTTCGGAAGATCGGGAACCCTAGTCCACATCATCCTTGCTCATTTGGGACATGATCGTGAGAATTGGACCTAACAAGGTCTTGATGCGGAGACCACAAGGAGGGTGGAGGAATTGGAATTAGACTTCAACTATGGGGTTCCCGCATCCTACATCAAGCAAAAGATGGAGGTAATCAACAAGTCCATTGAATCTCGTGCTACTAACACTCCTATCTCTTTGATGGCTTCAAATAGGGTGAACTTCAAGATTGAAGGGAAACATTGTGTCCTTGATAGTGGATGTACTCAACATATGACCAGCACATCCTCCATATTCACCACCTTGAAGGAAGATGACTCACATGAGAAGGTCACCATCGGAGATAACTCTAAAGGTAGAGTTAGAGGCCTTGGTAAGATGGCCATATCTAACGACCTCTCCATCTCAAATGTGCTACTTGTTGAATCCCTCAACTTCAATCTTCTATCGGTTGCACAAATTTGTGATCTTGGCTTCTCTTGCAATTTTGATGCTAATGGTGTTATCCTTCATAATGAGGCCATGGGTCTTACCATCAAGGGGTTTAGACATAACAATCTCTATATTGTTGACTTTGATGCTAATGTGGAAATTGCTCCTAGTACGTGCCTATTTATTAGGTCTTCAAAAGGATGGCTTTGGCATCGAAGATTGGCCCACATGGGAATGAGTCAACTCAAGAAGGTGGTCAAGAAGAATTGTGTTAGAGGTGTGAAGGATGACACTTTTGAGAAAGATAGATTATGTAGTGCTTGTCAAGCCAGGAAACAAGTGGCTTCCCCTCATCCTTCGAAGAGTGTCATGTCAACCTCAAGACCATTGGAACTCCTTCACATTGATCTTTTCGGACCAACAATATACAAGAGCTTGGGTGGTAATCTATATTGTCTAGTGGTGGTAGATGACTACTCAAGGTATACATGAGTATTCTTTCTCGAGAGCAAGACTCAAGCCATTGGGATATTCAAGAAGTTTGCTAAGAGAGTCCAAGTGGAGTATGAGCACAACATCAAGAAGATTCGGAGTGACAATGGCACCGAGTTCAAGAATTCAACTATTGAAGATTATTGTGATCAACTCGGTATCAAACATGAGTTCTCGGCCACCTATACTCCACAACAAAATGGGGTTGTTGAGAGGAAGAATAAGACCCTTCCCTCTTGCTAGAGCAATGTTGGATGAGTATGGCACTCTGGAGAAGTTTTGGGCGGAGGCAATCAATGCCGCTTGTTACACCCAAAATCGGATTGATCTTCACAAGCTCCTTGACAAGACCTCCTATGAGTTGTTGGTTGAAAGGAAACCAAATATGGCCTACTTTCAGATTTTTGGTTGCAAGTGCTATATTTACAAGAAAATAGAGAGGCTTGGAAAGTTTGAGAAGAGAACCGACACCGGGATTCTTGTTGGCTACTCTGGATCTTCAAAAGCCTATAGAGTGTACAACACTTCTACCGGATTTGTGAAAGAATCTTGTGATGTACAATTTGATGAGTCCCACGGCTCACAAGACGATCTCCACCGCTCTCATGATTTGAGTGATGAGCCCGTGGAGGAAGTCTTGAAGGATATGCCGGTTGGAGAAGTCATTCCTCACGAAGCTGCTCCTTCCTCTCCACCTCTGATGTCTACTTCAAGGGACTCTTCCACAAGCACTTCACAAGACACCTCGACTACAAATGCTCCATCAAGCAATCCTCCTCAAGCACCCTCAAGCGGTCTACAACAACCTCCATCAAGCGCTCAACCTCATGCTACATCGAGTGAACCGCGACAAGCTCCTTCAAGTGAATCCCGACAAGAACATGATCCACGTGCTACCTCAAGCTCATCCCAAGAAGACGACTTGGGATCTCCTCTTCAACAACAAGACACCCACATCTCCAAGGAGCAAGCCGCTCATGATGCACAAGACACTTCGCCGGCTCCTCCACCTCCTCGACAAGAACCTTCACGGAAGCACAAACCCATTACTAAGGATCACTCACGTGACCTTATCATTGGGAGTCCTTCTCAAGGGATAGCTACAAGGAGAAAGCAATATAAGCCAAATTATGTTGACTCTAACCAATCTAATATTGTTGTGAATTACTCTTTTGTGTCCACCCTAGAGCCGAAGACCATTGAAGAAGCTTTGAAGGATGAGAAGTGGGTGCTATCTATGCAAGAAGAATCGAACAATTTCAAGCGTAATGACGTTTGGAAGTTGGTCAAGAGACCCAAGAGAGCAAACGTCGTTGGAGCTAAGTGGGTCTTCAAGAACAAGGAGGATGAGAAGGGGATGGTGATAAGGAACAAGGCGAGACTCGTGGCCAAGGGATACTCACAAGTGGAAGGAATCGACTTCGACGAAACCTTCGCCCCCGTTGCACGTCTTGAGGCTATAAGAACCCATCTCGCTTACTCTTCGCATTTTAATTTCAAATTACATCAAATGGATGTGAAGAGTGCATTTCTCAATGGACTAATAAATGAAGAAGTTTATGTAGAACAACCTCCCGGCTTCGAAGACCCCAAGCATCCCGACTATGTGTACAAGTTGAAGAAGGCTCTCTACGGGTTGAAGCAAGAACCGAGAGCATCGTACGAGCGACTTCGTGACTACCTCATCGGCAAGGGCTACAAAATTGGTAGCATCGACAACACCTTATTCACCAAGCATATTGGTGACGATCTTTTTATTTGTCAAATTTATGTTGATGATATCATTTATGGCTCTACTAATGAGGATTTCAATGATGAGTTCCGTGCTCTTATGAAGAAGGAGTTGAGATGTCGATGATAGGTCATGTCTTCCTCGGATTTCAAGTCAAGCAATTGGAGGAGGGAACCTTCATCTATCAAGAAAAGTATACTCACGGCCTACTCCGAAAATATAGGATGGAAGATTGCAAAGGGATTGAGACTCCAATGGCAACCTATGGTCTTCTTGATGCGGATGAGTCCGGTATTCCTATTGATCCTAAGCTTTATCGTTCAATGATTGGATCTCTTCTCTATCTCACCGCATCGAGGACAGATATCATGTTTAGTGTTTGCCTTTGCGCTTGTTATCAATCTAACCCCAAGGAATCACATTTGAGTGCCGTGAAGAGGATTCTTAGGTACATCAAGCATACTCCAACAATGGGAATTTGGTATCCTAAGGGATCGGACATCGAGCTTGTTGGATATGCGGATTCGGATTTCGCCGGATGCAAAGTAAGTAGGAAGAGCACATCGGGTGGGTGCCAATTTCTTGGACGATCTCTCATATCATGGAGTTCCAAGAAGCAAAATTGTGTGGCCCTTTCTACGGCAGAAGCCGAATATATGGCGGCCGGCGCATGTTGTGCTCAACTTCTCTACATGAAGCAAACCCTATTGGATTATGGATTGGTCTATGGTCAAGTACCCCTATATTGTGATAGTGAAAGTGCTATTAACATGGCTCTTAATAAGGGTGATCATTCTCATGCCAAACATATTGAAGTCAAGCATCACTTCATCCGGGATCATGTTGCCAAGAAGGATATTGAGCTAGTTGGAGTTCGGACCCATGAGCAATTGGCCGACATATTCACAAAGCCCCTTGACAAGAAGACCTTTAGCAAGATAAGAGGAGAACTCAATGTTCTCGACCTCTCAAACTTCACTTAAGTCTCTCCCCTTCCTTGCTTTGTACATTATGTATATTACACTTCTTGCTTGTTATTGTTTGTGTCTCTTTTTGGTGTGTTCTTCTTGTATTTGTAGGACCGACGACTAACCTTGTTGAGATAGCAACAAGCAAGGGTGAAGCTTGGGATTGGTGGCACTTGGCTCCCAAGGCTTGATGAATGGCTTGTTGTGAGTAAGCTCAAGGAGGGATCAAACTTGTTATTGGTATTGTTGTTTCTTAGCCTTCAATTATATTTACTTCTTCGTAAGCATCATGCATTGTATACTTGTCATCTTATTTGCATAAGCATCTTGCATTTTTGCATTGAGCCTTGACGTCAAGATCCATCTAGGGAGAGTTGCTTATTCACAATATGAGTATATGACTCTCTAGATGAAAGCATAGCAATGCTATATGAACTTCATGCCCATTGAACCAAGATTCTATGAGCTCCAAGGTTAAATCCACTTACGCGGCTCAAGATCTAAGGGTTCATACATTCAAAACCCAATGTACTACCCCATATGCACTATGACACGTTACTCTCTTTGAAGTCTCTTGTGTGTAGGGGGAGTTATTAGAATAAGGAGGAGAGGAAGACGAAAAAGATGGATATCCACCTAACCAAGTTTTCTCTCACTTGTTTCCTATTTCTTATACCCCTTTTATGCTTGATTCTCTTCTTGTGTGATAAATGACAAAGGGGGAGAAGAAGTCATGATGGTGATCAAGCAAAGAAGTCACGATGTTATACTTTGATCACCAAAATGATCGAGCTCAAGACAAGGGCATGATGAGAAGAAGATACAAGAGGTCGTGTTTGAGCTCAAGACAAGGTCATGTTGAGAAGAAGGAGATATGATCATCTCAAGGGGGAGTTTTGGACATTGGAAGTTCACATAGTCAAGATGATTGGTCTTCACACAATCTTGAGATGATGGCTCAAGTCAAGGGGGAGTTACCACATATTATTGGAGCTCGTCTCGAGGGGGAGTTCTTAACTCTTGGAGATCAAGAGATCAAGCTTGGTCGATCTCCTCGAACATCTCGAGATGGAAGAAGGACTTCAAGGTAAGTATGAAGGTAATCTCTCACTTGGCTCTATGATGCGAAGCTTTTTCTCTTTACTCCTTCTATCATCATATTGCTTGATCTAGTCCCCTATGTGCTTCATATCACTTGTATTGTGAGTTTTTGCTCTAACTTGTGAACTTTTTGAGAGCTATGACTTATAGCGGTCTACACATCAAGGTATGAACGTTTCTATCCTTTTTTTTCTTCTTCTTGTGTAGTACCTTTTTGATCGAGTTGTGTTTATCACTTGTCGGCTTTTGTCATCTATTTCTTATCTTCTCGATCATTTTATCATGGTTGTCATCCATCACCAAAAGGGGGAGATTGTAAGTTTTATGACCATTGGAGTTTGGAAACCCCAAGGTATGAATGTTTGGTGAATGGATGAAAACCATGCATGTGACTAACATATGTCTTGAGTATCTTATCCCTAGGTCACATGGAATAGAGTGCGACAACAAACCAACCTTTTACCCCAAGTCGAGGATGATTGGTTGCCTCATTGACTCGTGGACGGACTTGATGGAGTCGCGGTCAAGGAGATGGATCAAGCCTAAGGATATGCTAGAACCAAGCAAGTGTTGGCTTGGTGTAGATGTAGGCTGAGTCCATAGGAAACACCGGACTATCAAGAGGGTTCTGTTGGCGGTGAAATGTGTGTTTCACAGCTACCACACGCGGCCTGAGAGATTTGCTTCACTCTAGCACAGGACCAAACTTGGAACGCGGTGAATTCCGGAGCGTGCCAGTCGATTTTCCCTGCAAATCGACAAAGACAAGAAAAGCGTGTAAAATTCCTGGGCTATCGGCCCCGGACAGGCCGATGTGTAACCGCAGCCGATGTTAGCAAATAAAAAGATAATAAAATAAGTGCTCGGCTGTCGGCTAGAAACGAATCGACATGTCGCAACAGTAAATACTTGCGCGATAACTAGAACGAAGACATGTATCAGAATCGACAATCGGCAAAGCATGCAATCGACAAAACAGCTATCGGCAAGTAGCACAGTAAAGTAAATCGACATCGATAAAAGGGTTCAAACCCACACTTGAACAGGAACAAAAGGATATTTAAAAGCATTGCAAGCATAGATCTGAACGTGGTAAACAATCGGCTAAACACCCCGAAAGAACGATTAAACCAGTAACCACTAATTATACCCATAATCTAACGATCGCTTCACCGAGGACACGTCAACTAAGTGAAGTAGAACAGGACACGTCAAACTGCTCTACACGATCGGTAAACACAGATATAATCGGTAACTACCAGTCCCAGGTACTCAGTAGATTAAATCTAACTCTTAGCAACTGTTTCGCCGAGGACACGTCAACTAAGCGAAGCAGACAGGACAAGTCAAACTGCCTACCCAGTCACTAAGAGCAGATCTAATCGACTAAGCACCTTAACCGTGACTCGAATAACCAGATCAAACAGGAAATCGGCATCAGCAATCGGCAACAAGGTCGCGGCTAGGACAAGTCAACTAACCGTAACAAAGAACTGGACTAGGTCTTAAACAATTCTATGTAGTCGATGCATCACGTCGAACCCTAGATTGATCTAAATTACCGGATAACTAGCAGCCACATCAATCTTAATCGTAGACAAGTCGACATAACAAAGATCGATGCCCTTACCTGACGAAATCCAGGCCGAAACCGGAGCCCCGATGGACGCCGATGCCGACGGAGATCTCGTCGAGAAATTTTGGCGATGCGCCGAAGAGTTGATTGTATTGATTGATTGATTTTCTTTACAAGCACCTGGGTTTATATTTATACACCCGAGGCAACCGACTTGGACACAAACACGACCCCTACTTGACCACAACTGGTCAATCCTTTCTTAATTTAGAAAAAGGAATAGAAACTAAAAAGAAAAACAGGCCCACACGTACGCACGCACGTTTTCTTCGGCTTCATGATTTCCGGTGGGCCACCACTTTGCGCACAAAATCTCTTCCACATCCAGCGCGAATACCATAGGCACTGATAATGGGCCCAAGCCAAAATTCGGTGTCAACAGGTTCGAGTTGGTTCTCTTAGTGCACACTAGTGGTAGAGATCATTTGGATGCAAATGTGAGGCTCTCAGAGGCTAGGTGGCAGAAGAGAAGTTTGAGGAACCAAGATGGACGAAGTTGAAGTCAAGGATCGAGGAGAATATCGAGATGGACTTCAGGCAGAGGTCACCGTATGATGCGGTGGTGATACGGTGACTACAGGAATTGCAGACTGAAGACTAAAGAGTTCTGCTGGAGTCATCGTATAATGGAGGGTGATAGTCACCGTATGATACGGTGGCCACCGTATGGTTTCCAGGGAAGGGTCAGAATCTGCAAGTTCAGAGAGAAGAGGTCACCGTATGATACGGTGGTAGTCACCGTATGATACGGTGGTAGTCAGGAAATCCAGAGAAAGGAGAGTCTCTGGTAGAGTCACCGTATGATGGTCACCGTATGATACGGTGGGGTCACCGTATGGTTTCCAGGAAGATGGCAAAATGGACGAGTTGCTGAAGCTGGAAAGGAAGTAGTCACCGTATGATACGGTGCCAGTCACCGTATGATACGGTGACTGCGGGATCAGAGACGGCAGCAGAGAGGCTGAAGGAAGAATAGTCACCGTATGATACGGTGACTAGGCTGACAGACTGCTTTTTGAGGCAACGGCTAGTTTCGTGGAGAGAGGCTATAAATAGCTGGTTGCCCACCCCTTTGAGGGTCTCTTGGCCAGTGGAACAGGTGAGGTTGCCCAAAGAAAGCCAAGAGCAAGAATGAGAGAGCACTTGTTGAGGTGTGATCCTAGTGCTTGTGAGAAAGTAACAAGAGCATCTATTGATCTCTAGGGCTAGTGTGTGCATAGAGAGTCATCTCGGGCTGTTACTCTTGGTTTATGGCAAGGCCTAGACCGGTTAGGCGTCGGTAGTGAGCTTGCCAAGGAGTGTGGAAGCCACTACAAGTTTGTACACGATCTTCGGGCTTCCCGTGTGAAAGAAGCTACGTGAAGAGAGCGCCCTTTGGACCGCATCACGTGCGGATCCTTACCTTTGGAAGAGCACCCGGAGTTGCCGGCGGGACGTGCCCGCGTCTTCACTCGGAGGATGAAGAGTGCTCTAGAAGGGATCGCCATCGAGTGGAGGGACGGGGTCGAGACTCCGGCGGGAGTGACCCAACGTGGACTAGGGGGAGGCGCCATTCTCCCGATACCACGGGAAACATCATGAGCATTTCTATCCCTTCTCCCTTACTACTTGCACTAACTTATTGCCTTTATCATGTTTGCTAGTAGTACTTGAGATTGCCTTGCTTTCATGTTGCTCTAGTTGTTCCCTTGGTTATTCCGTATGCCCTCTAGTTGCTTCCTTCATATGTTTGCTTGTGTATCTTGTGTGTCGACCTTTGCTAGTTGATCTAAGGACTCTATTTAGTGTGCTTGCCTTTTGAGTAGATCATCTAGTATCTTGGTCTTGTGTGTCTAACGTGTAGTTATCCTTAGGTTTGTGCTTGTCTAGTGAACTAGCTTATCTCTTTTGGTGCTTATGCTTGGCTCTTACACTAGTTCACTTGTATAAGGACTTTCCTTAGTGTGCGTAGCTTGAAACACTAGAACTACTTGCTAGGAATTGAGTGGGTGTTAGAGCTAGAAGAAAAAGTAAATAGTGTGCACCGATTCACCCCCCTCTCGGTCACACGGTCCTTTCAAGCTCAAATAGACTTGATTTGATCAAGTACTGATATACTCATAGATATAACCTATTGAAAGTCTCTCTCTTTTTGCAAAAATTATACCCTTCCTCCATGCTGGCTCCGCCCCTGGCATGCGAGGCCATGCATGCTCTGCGCCATCGTCGCCGCCAGAGACCGGAAGGTCGCCGAGGTAGGCGAGGGCCGGATGGGCGACCTCGTCGTCGATCTAGTGCACCGACCAGACGCACTTCTCCTTCCGGAAGGCCGCACGCATCGGCGGCATTCGCCGGAGAACAAGAAACTGCCGCGAGATACGTACCCACGTCGTGGGAGGGCGTACGGCTTCGCGCTCTCGGCCGAGGCGCTGCTCGCCGACGTGCGTGCGCGCGGACGAGGCGGCCGACAGGGTCCCGCTTTTCCTGTGCGCCACGGTGGGCGGCGGCGGCGGCGGACCCAATCTGGCAGCGAGTTGTGCGCCGCTGCGGACAGGTGGGTGCACGTACGTGGACGCGGCCTACGCCGGCGCGGCATGCGTGTGCCCGGAGTTCACAAACATGACCGCGGGCGCTGATGGACGCTGCGGACTCGTTCAGCACGAACCCGCGCACAAGTGGCTCCTCGCCAACATGAAGTGCTGCGCGCTGTGGGTGCGGCGGCCGGCCGCGCTCGATCGGCACCGACCACGACGTCATCCTCAAGGACCCAAAGTTGCATGCATGGAGCAGTCGGTGGTGGTGGACTACAAGGACTGGCAGCCGACAGGTAGCGCTGAGCCGCCGGTTCCGCGCGCTCAGGCTCTGGCTCGTGCTCCGCTGCCACGTACGGCGTCGAGAGCTCTGGCCTGCGCGGCGACTTCGTGCGCGCCCATGCGCGCATGCATGGCCGCCGCGTTCGATCGAGGCCATGGTGCGCGCCGACGCAAAAGGTTCGATCGAGCTTCCCGTGCCCAGGCAGTTCGCGCTCGTCTGCTTCCGCCTCCTCTGCGTGCGCCCACCCACTCGCCCGGATCAGAAGCATCCCCGTGATGACGACGACGCCGCCACAACGGCCGCCTGTAAGATTAACGAGCTCAACAAAACACACTCGAACTTTATATTGCACTGAAAAAGCTTGTTTATAGTGAAGTCTTTAGGTCCTTATTACTACGTGGAACACTACCGGATTGCTCACTAGCTAGCTACGAGAATCATCGCAGGGATCTGTCATGCTGTTCTCTGACGGCAGATGTGGATTTCTTATACTGCACGTATATAACAATGGTTCGACTTTGAAATGGTTGGAGCAATAATCTACCTTGCTGTTGGAATCACGTTTGGCTCTGCCTGTTGCAGCTTGAATGCTTGATGCACACTGTCACTTACCCTTGCTGTCATTTGATGTAGCCGTTCGCTTCAAGGTGTACGGCATGATTTAGCCGTTGTAATGCAGGCATGCAGTGTAGCCTTGGCAAGCATTATGATCCTTTTGATGTGTTTAATGGTGTACATCGTACTAACAATTTTGTTTTAACAACAAAAGAAAGGCATTCCTAGTAGTTTTTCTGAAACCATAAAAGTATGCATGACTCATCCTTGGCGTTAAGTCATTAACCGGACCTTGCCGTGCAGTGATAGCAGTAGATTCTGTTCGGCAGGCTGCTTTGCAGCCGGCTACAGCAGCCGCTACAGTGTTCGCAGTTATTTCTTCATCATTCGCTACAGTGTTCCATTCTATTTTTACCAGCAGCAGCTATAGTAAACAGCCGGAGCCGTAGCGAAAGCGAGTCTTCATAGGGCGGAAATTCTCGAGCGAGCGTAGCTGAAAACGAAGACGAAAAATTTTGTCAAAAATGCGGGGAAGCGACTCATAGAATGGCAGAGACAAATAGAGCTCTTGCACATTTTTGTTAATACATGAACAAAATCTAGGTATGTAGACACATAGATCCATACATCTTGATCAGAAAAGAGTCAATAGAAGGAGAACAGGCTCGAACATCTTTGAGATCAAGAGTCGCAAAGGAGTCTCAAGGAAAAGTACTGACTCCTGAGCTTCTTGGTCATTGAGCATAACTCTATTTTTGGCATGCATGCACATGGTAAATTATCTACGATTGTTTTTATCCTCCCGCATCACGGATTTCGCCCGTCCATTGGGCTTCCGTTTACGGGCGGACGTTACAAATCCCTTTTTCTACTGACCCCACGATCTCAGTGACCCAGCCGCCATCCATCCTCTTCGCCTCCCAAACCTAAAAACGCTCCCTCTCCCCCGCCGCCTGCCCTCCGCCGACGATGCCACACCCACTCCACGCCGGCGACACCAACCTCCTCCCCGGCTCCGCGTAACAATCCCACCAGGTTGCGCGGCGAGGGTCACCTGAGCGATGGCGGCGGGGGGTTCGTGCGACTTCTGCCGCGAAGACCGGCTGGAACGGGAATGCTGCCGCGGGGGCCTCCTCCGCGCCGGCGCCGGCGCCTCCGCCGGGCTCGGGGCCCACATCCCCGACGACGGCGAGGAGGACCGCATCAGCGCCCTCCCCGACGACATGCTGCTCCAGGTCCTCACCCGCCTCCGCTGCGCCCGCGCCGCCGCCCACACCGGCCTGCTCGCGCGCCGGTGGCGCGGGCTCTGGGCGCGCCTCCCCGAGCTCACGTTCCACAGCACCGAGCCGGATCTGCTCGACGCCGCGCTGGCCCTGGTCGCCCGCCCCGCTGCGCCGTCGCTCCTCGACATCGACTGCTTCGACCACCACAAGTTCGAGCCGGACCGTGTCGCCTCGCTGCTCCGCGCCGCCGCGGCGCTGGCGCCGGCGGAGCTCGTCGTCCACATCTACGCGGGTTCCAGCGCGACGCCATCGAGATGCCCTGCTTCGATCGAACCACCTCCATCAAGCTGGAGATGTCACATGTCGGGTTCAAGCTGCCGCCCGCAGGAGGCTTCCCGGCGCTTGAAAGCCTACACCTCGAGCACTGCTACATCGACCTCGCTGACTTGCTTCCTCGATGCCCTCGACTGCGCAAGCTTGATATTATCTATTGGAATTCCGACTCCGTCATGGTTGAATCGCCATCACTCCAGGTGCTAAGTGTGTATGCCAATGTGAAAATTCAGCGCATCAATATCGTGGCCCCTGCACTGAAAGAGTTGTATCTAGATGCCCATCGCGGTATCAGCAAGGATTTCAGTTTGTCATATTCGGCGCCTGCTGTGGAGGACCTAACATGGAAGCGTGAGTGCCAGGCCATAAGTTATACGTTTGGTGTGATATGGCGCTTGTGGACCATGAGCTTAAGCACAAGCTTGCGGCCCCGACCAGGCAACAACAGCGAAGACACATGTTTGCAGCAACGCCCTCTCTTCCACGCCCTGTGGCTCTACCTGGAGACCAATGTGGGTGTACAATCCTACTCAGCTCCTCTGCTACTCTGGAATAAACTGATTTCATATGGTCTTCATGCTTCCAATTCTTGCGCAGGTTTATTCGGGAGATGCATCCAAGAGCTTTGAGCAAGAGATATCCCAATTTCTCGTCACCAACTTTTCTGTGTTAGAGCTGGTTCTCACACCACGTGGGCATGTTTATGGAGCTATGGTCCTGTACCTACTTGGACTTTGTAGCTCTATAGAGAGGCTTTATGTGGAACTAGACTTTCATGTGGTAATCATTTCCTCCTTTTCTTGATAAATCATTTTGAAAAATTATTTAGACCTTGGGTTTGAAGAATGATACATTCTACTTAATTTTCTTTTAGATGAGCAGAGCCTGCCTGGCAGATTGCAGTTGTGATCAGCCAAGCAACTGGAGAAGTCAAACCATTTTGTTGACTGATCTCAAAGAAGTAGAAATCCGAGGATTTGAAGGAAAAGATCACGAAGTTGATCTTTTAAAAGTACTATTGAGATGCGCAGCAATGCTTGAAAGAGTGACCTTGATATTCTCCCGCGAGGCCTCACCAAGTGATATCGAATGCATGGAAATTCAAGGCATTTTCGAGGCATATCCTTCTGTGGAATGCAGAATTTACCGCAAGTTGGGGAGCAGGTTTTTTAGGTATGAGTTAGGATGCTCATAGATGTAACAGCACATGGTATGTGCTGGCCTAATCTTTTGAAACTGAATCTTGTCCATCACCACTTTTTTTTTTCTCACGTACGTTCTGAATATAAGCTGGCATTGTTTTGTGAGGATGTTTGTGCTGATTTCACTGGATGGTAGTGGCTGTAATGTCATTACTTATTAAATTTTCCATATTAGAAGGCTGATATGTTGCATTGTTGGAAAGAAATGGGTCATGCTGTATACAACTTTGCCATAAAAGCAGACTATTTGTCTGTATGTATAATGTTAGATGAGAGGCCTCCTAGTTGCGCCATGCAACACTTACATACCATGGCCATTCGTTAGTGGCCGTCCTGCGGAAAGCAGAACTTGTTAATTCACCCACTTGATGGCATAGCACATTGATTGAAGCCCGTTTGAGAACTTGGCTCAATATTTGAGTAATATATGGTGCCAGTCGGGCTGATATAGTGTTGGGGGCTTCAGTACAAGTTCTAATTACAACATTGTTTGATGTAGATGAGTTTGACAATATTGTCAACTGTAGTTTCCATTTGTTCAATTTAACACATCATTGTAGATCAGATTATTACTTCTTTTTCTTTGTTGTTTCAAGTCGATTGCTGTTTTCTGTTGTGAAACAGGTGAAATTGATGCCTTGATAATCAATAAACCAAAATTCCTGATTTCAATGTAGTTATTATTCTCTTTGCCAAAATTGTTAGTGATGACCCTGTTCTGTAAACATTTTCATTACACTTTATTCAGAAGTCATCTTTAATTATTAGTAGATTTTTAGGGTTTCGATTTCTTAGGAAGGCTAAAAAGTTAGGACTAAGTGAAAAATGCACAGCGCTGCTTGATAGTTTTCTACATGAAGAAGTTTGATTAGTCTGCAATTTACTATTGACACCACTGATTCATAGTAGCGTATTGCTATTTTCCTAATTGTTAATTACTTTTTACTTCCTTGTGCTTTAGATAAGTACTACTAGGTATATTCTGTTAACAAAACAATCCCCAAAGTCTACGCTTTAGATAAGTACTACTAGCTATATTCTGTTAACCCCAAGCCTATAATAGTCAATGCGTAGTAGGATTGTGGGAACAAACATTTTTGTCGAGTATTGTAATGCCGCATCTAGAACAACTACTTTATCGACACTTCTTCTCGATGCGAAGAAGTGCCTTCGTCTCTGCTACTGTGGTGTTGAAATCTCGTGTTCTAATCGACCCTTTATCGCAGGAGCTAACTGCCTCTTGCTCTCACTGAGACATGGCAAGTGCAAAACAATGTCACACAAGAGTGCTGATGATGTACATTCAGAGAAACAAAGAGACCTGTAATTCTCTCTGAAATGTGCAAAGTGCAAACTGATGTTGAAGAATTTAACGAGAATAGGGTCCAAATTTGCAGCGTAGTCAAACAAGTCTGCTTAGCAAAGCTGTTAACATGGTGCAATGGAAAAAAAAAACTTTGATGACACATCTTCCGAGTTTTTCTTTAATTTATCACATTGGGTTGCTCATGGCACGAGCATAACCCTTCGGATAGAGTCTAGACATGAAAAAATAAAGCAAAGGCATGGGATAGTCAAACTTGGAACGACTTTTTAAATATAATATGCTAAAATAGCAGGAGAACGGTATGCACTGTTTTACTTTGAGACCCATTGACCCCTCATGAGTTTGTCTAATTAACCCCTTACCCCTCAACTATAAAACTAGGTAATCTACGTTTCAAAAAAAAAAAATCTTCACCTCAAACTATATATAAAACTGTCTAAATAACCCCATTGAGCGGTTTTGCATACATAGAGGTACAATTGGATGATGAAATGGCTCTGTCATTTGTTGATCACCTCTTCCTTTTTTTTCTCTTTCTTCCTTGACCGGACGGGCCCTTATGTATGAGGTAGAACCTTAAAGTTAAGGACCGGTCCATAGGAGGTGACTAAAGGTATAAGGGAGGTGGCTTTCATGACCTTTCTCGGGTTTGGTTTTGGGTGATGTTCTTAGCAAATACATCAAGGGAAGTCATTCTCAGTGTTTAGATTTTCTTTTTTCAAGTACAGACCTCCGGATCCCAATAACATTTGTATTTCAATGGTTATCATCTAACTAAGTTCAACTTATCTCTTAGTACATTCAATTTCAAAATGATGACATCCGGACATCAATCTTAAGCCAAATTTAAAGTGCCTAGGTTGTCCGAACGGCATCAAATAAAAAACAGAGGTAGTAGTTTACTGTCAATAGACTTTGATTTTTCTTACCATTGTGCTGTTCGTATCACATTAGATGGCTGCAGCTGGAATTACTAATTGAAGAAAGCCATAAATGAAGAATTTTTTTTGCATGTTTAGATATCCTTTTGTTGTGCTCTAGTAGATTTCTAGTGATAGCCGCGTGTACATGTATCTCGTAAGGTCCTTTTATAAAGAAAAATACATAGGCCTTTTTTACTTTTTATCATTTCCTGTATGTCCGGACTTATGTGCATCACCGTGCAATGATCTTTCGAGATAGAATCACACAGTTTAAGAGCATCCGCAACAGCCTCGCTAAAGGAATGTGTAAATTTTCTGATTTTAGCCATTATCTAAAATAGAATATCTCCTAAATTGGTTGGAGACTCCAACAGATTATCTAAACAAATCGCCACTTTATTTTCAAATGTTGCTACGTCAACCCTTCTAACTTTTTTTTCCCTTTTTTTTCCTCTGGCACGGATTGTCCACCATCCCCTTTCTTTCCATGGAGTCACGCTGGCCACGGCCGCTGCCTGCTATCGCAAACTCATCCGCCGCTGCCTGCTATCGCAACCTCATCCGCCGACGCCTAGACGCACGACATGGTGACCGTGAACACGTCCACCACAGGCAGCGATCTAGACAACGTCCTGCTCTTGCGATTCGGACCGTTGCATCCATCATCTGCTATTGTCCGTCGACCGTCGCGGCACCATCAAGGGAATGGAGGCTTCACCTGATTCATGCAGACGAGCTGCCGCCTGCCATGGATTCTGAAGACGAGTTCAACAAGTTTGTGATTATGAGGTAATTGCCGCGGGAACACGAACTTGCCGCGGGAACGCAATCCGACGCGCCCGGAAGCCTCGATGTCGAGCGAAGCGCACTCGCCAATCCAGGCGAGCGAGAAACTCGGGATCCAAGCGAAGCTATTTTGAAGAGAGGTTTCGCGAGTCTGTTGGAGCACCGGTTTCAAGAATCTGAGGGTGTGTTTGGTTGGGCTGTGGCTGTGGAAAAAGCTGCTGTGGCTGTGAGCTGTGGAAAAAGCTGCTGTGGTCTGTGAGCTGTAGGAAAAGCTGAAAGCTGTTTGGTTGAAACTGCTGTGGCTATGATAAAGCTGTAAAATGTCTGTAATGCCTCTAATGGTCTGGGACGCTGTATATATGCAAATTGATCGTAGAAAAGTGTTCTTTTCAGATATTAACATGTAAACGACCATTTTAGAATGGGAATCTTAATTTTTCTTAAAAGATGTTGCATCTACCATTAACATTTGGTCCACATAAATACAATGATAGCATTGTGCAAAAGATATCTAGCCTATAATACAACCCTGCATCAACATAATTATCATTCTCTCGCTCTAACCAAAGCATCAGCTATCCTAGTGCGAATGGTATTCATGGTCTCCTCGTCCTCCCCCTCTACATTCTCATTATCTTGTGTTTGTGTCGTGGCACGTGTGGCACGTGGTAGGTACCCTTCATCTGCATCACATCTATCAAACTCCTTATCTTTCAAGTTGCTATCACGAATAAAATTATGAAGCGCCATACAAGCGAGAATGATATGCTTCTGAGTACGAATAGGAAAGCTTGGTATGCCCTTCAAAATACGCCACTTCTGCTTCAAGACTCCGAAAGCGCGCTCGATAACATTTCGAAGGGATGAATGTAAGAAATTGAACATCTCATACTTCCCTTGAGGACGCCCAGAACGAGCCCGAAATTCTGGTATATGGTATGTGCTTCCTATGAAAGGGGTAAGAAATCCAATTCGGTTTGGATAACCAGAGTCGGCAAGATAATATTTTCCTATAAAAACCAAATCAGCAACTACAGATGACAGTACAAGTATTGACAAGTAAGGAGACATGTATACCTTTAGGAGGCACCGGAAAAGAATCAAACTTTGCCAACGCATGATTCAAGATCCGAGTATCATGTGCAGAACCCGGCCAACCAGCAACCGCATAGATAAATCTCATATCAAAGTCACATATAGCTAGCACATTCTGAGTTGTATTACCATGTCGGCAAGTGTGGTTAACCACTGGTTCAACTGAAACTGGAATATGTGTACCGTCAATAGCTCCAATAGCACCTTTGAAGTAAGGCCAGAAACGGTCATCTTTCACCCTTTCATGCTCAGTAGAGAAAGTAGGATCTCTTGGCTTTATATTTTCCTTCCCTAACTTGAGCAAACATTTCAGCACTTCATAAAACTTGGTGTGAACTGTCCAGAGTGATCGTGTAAAACGGTTTTCAACTTGTGAAAATGATTGAGGTCCTCCAACAATCCACAAGAACATAGCAATGACTCAATTGATGATACATTGTTGCTTGATGTCAAACCATAGTTCGAAACTAGCAAGTCATGAAGTGCCAAAAAAACATCTGGGGTCATCCGAAACATTTTATAGAAATACCTTGGAGTGGTCAAACACCTCATAACCCATTGAATTCCAGTTTCTGGTGTCTGTCTATATTCACCTTTATGCAAATATTGCTCAGTGTAGTGGTTCCCCATCTCACCAAGCATGGCAGCCTGCTGCGACAGTTCAACTAGAAGCGATAATCCCTCAAGACCTTGTCTGCCTGCATCTTCCCTGTTCGGGTCCATCTACAAGGCATAGTATGAACACAATTAATATAGATCACAACAGATATGACCAAAACACATTTAGGGTGTGTTTGGTTGGGCTGTGGCTGTGGAAAAAGCTGCTGTGGCTGTGAGCTGTGGAAAAAGCTGTTGTGGTCTGTGAGCTGTAGGAAAAGCTGAAAGCTGTTTGGTTGAAACTGCTGTGGCTATGATAAAGCTGTAAAATGTCTGTAATGCCTCTAATGGTCTGGGACGCTGTATATATGCAAATTGATCGTAGAAAAGTGTTCTTTTCAGATATTAACATGTAAACGACCATTTTAGAATGGAAATCTTAATTTTTCTTAAAAGATGTTGCATCTACCATTAACATTTGGTCCACATAAATACAATGATAGCATTGTGCAAAAGATATCTAGCCTATAATACAACCCTGCATCAACATAATTATCATTCTCTCGCTCTAACCAAAGCATCAGCTATCCTAGTGCGAATGGTATTCATGGTCTCCTCGTCCTCCCCCTCTACATTCTCATTATCTTGTGTTTGTGTCGTGGCACGTGTGGCACGTGGTAGGTACCCTTCATCTGCATCACATCTATCAAACTTCTTATCTTTCAAGTTGCTATCACGAATAAAATTATGAAGCGCCATACAAGCGAGAATGATATGCTTCTGAGTACGAATAGGAAAGCTTGGTATGCCCTTCAAAATATGCCACTTCTGCTTCAAGACTCCGAAAGCGCGCTCGATAACATTTCGAAGGGATGAATGTAAGAAATTGAACATCTCATACTTCCCTTGAGGACGCCCAGAACGAGCCCGAAATTCTGGTATATGGTATGTGCTTCCTTTGAAAGGGGTAAGAAATCCAATTCGGTTTGGATAACCAGAGTCGGCAAGATAATATTTTCCTATAAAAACCAAATCAGCAACTACAGATGACAGTACAAGTATTGACAAGTAAGGAGACATGTATACCTTTAGGAGGCACCGGAAAAGAATCAAACTTTGCCAACGCATGATTCAAGATCCGAGTATCATGTGCAGAACCCGGCCAACCAGCAACCGCATAGATAAATCTCATATCAAAGTCACATATAGCTAGCACATTCTGAGTTGTATTACCATGTCGGCAAGTGTGGTTAACCACTTCCTCCGGTTCAACTGAAACTGGAATATGTGTACCGCCAATACTCCAATAGCACCTTTGAAGTAAGGCCAGAAACGGTCATCTTTCACCCTTTCATGCTCAGTAGAGAAAGTAGGATCTCTTGGCTTAATATTTTCCTTCCCTAACTTGAGCAAACATTTCAGCACTTCATAAAACTTGGTGTGAAATGTCCAGAGTGATCGTGTAAAACGGTTTTCAACTTGTGAAAATGATTGAGGTCCTCCAACAATCCACAAGAACATAGCCAATGACTCAATTGATGATACATTGTTGCTTGATGTCAAACCATAGTTCGAAACTAGCAAGTCATGAAGTGCCAAAAAAACATCTGGGGTCATCCGAAACATTTTATAGAAATACCTTGGAGTGGTCAAACACCTCATAACCCATTGAATTCCAGTTTCTGGTGTCTGTCTATATTCACCTTTATGCAAATATTGCTCAGTGTAGTGGTTCCCCATCTCACCAAGCATGGCAGCCTGCTGCGACAGTTCAACTAGAAGCGATACTCCCTCAAGACCTTGTCTGCCTGCATCTTCCCTGTTCGGGTCCATCTACAAGGCATAGTATGAACACAATTAATATAGATCACAACAGATATGACCAAAACACATTTAGTATTAACACAACAGACATGACCACAACAGATATGAAGACAAATGGTTTTCAAATAACACATGTAGTGGAAATGCTTCTCAGATTATACAACACATGTAGTAGAAATGGTTCTTATTAGATTACTGAAGCAAATGGTTCTAAAATAACACAAAGACATAGAAATGGTTCTAAGATTACACAACACATGTAGTAAAATGGTTCTCAGATTACAGAACAAATTGAACTATAAAATAGTTCTAAGGACGGTTCTAGGACTGCTTTGCATGCTCCCTCTCAAGAAAATCCAGTCGTCCTTCAATTGTTTGCAGCGAACTGAAGGCCTCCCTAAATTCAGGCTTCATAATCAAGAGAGTTGCTGTGTGCATCAGTCCAGTTTTTTCTTGAACCCCACATTCTTTCACCATCTGCATGGCCTCTTTAATTGTAGGCACTTCATTCCTTGGGGGAGCTGATGATGCCGACACACTTGAGGAGATCTTGTCTGCTGCAGTTTCTATTTTCATACATGTGTTCTTGTACATCCGAAAGAAAGGGCTCTTCTCATCCTTCTCTTCGGTAGCATTAGAGCTGCCCTTACGTTTCTTTTTTCCTGATTTTGCTTTCTTCAGTGCAGCCAACTTCACATCATCACTTTCTGGAGTTTTTGTACCTCAACCACATCCTCATCACTTGATTGATCAGAGGAAATATCTCCAGGACAAGAGGCACTGGCCCCGGAAACATGAACCTTGTCAAATAATATATGGAGATCATCTAGGTGCTTCGGTCCTTGTTTTTTGAACCTCATATGGTTGCATTTGATACCTTTCTCGGGATTGTTGCATTTCTGAAATGCAATGGAAAAAATTAGCAAAACACCACATATGAACACATGGAAAATGAGTAATGAACAATCAGATTGTAGTTCTTACAGCAAAGTGTTCGTCCCACCATTCGTCAGAGCAATCAACAGTTTGCTTTGCCTCATTCCATCCAAGTCCAGTCGCACTATTCTTCAACTCCATAAACACAGTATATTCTTTTTTCAGATTATCCAACTTGTTCCTCAATTGCTTTTTGTTTGCTTCAGTCCAGTTTTCTCAAGGTACTTTGCTGCCACATTTTTCCAAGCAGTCCTAGTATACTGTCCCAATGGCCTATTCCCATCTTCTATCTCTTTTTCACTATTTCAATGAAATGCCTTAGATTGGCATCACACCAATCTGCCTTATCAGACATGCTTCTATGCAGCAAAAAAAATTTCAGAGATGTTCAGTTATCACAGCAAAGTTACTTCAACATAACAAGCAATCTGCGCATCAAATGGAGGTAGTTACAGTACGTGTGCCAAAGAGAATGTGAATGTGCATTCAAAATAACAAGCAATCCGCGTTGTCACTTAACAATTTTGTCGCTTTCAACAATCAGAACAAATCACGTTGATTCTGCTAACAACGAATCTGCCATACCAGTAACAAGCAATCTGCCCGAGACACAAATTTACAAGAACCTAAGAAGCCCATTGCTCATCACGGAAGAAATTAGCAGAGACGAGGGGACGTGCTGGAGAGGAGGGCCTACCTGGGCTGGAGAGGACGAGCGCCGGAGAGCAGGGATGCACCGCGGTTGACGCGGACGCGCAGCTCGGGCGAGATTCGATGGGGACCGGCTCCGGATGGGCCGCGCGCCTGCCGCCGGAGAGGAGACGAACGGCTGCGCCGTCGCCTAGCTCTTGTGCCGACGGGAGAGGGGAGGGAGGCCTGCGCCGACGGATGCGCCGGCGAGGAAGGCGCGGGATGCGGTGCCGGTGGCCCGAGCTGCGCGTCGCGGTGCCCCAACCTTATCCTCTCATGCTCGCGTTCTGTGGACAGGAAAAGAAAACAATCGAACCGGTACTCACTAACCAGTGGCAGGCGGGTAAATTCCAGCAAATCTTCACCCCCACAGCCAACGGAAGCAAGTCCAAGTTGCTGTGAAAAATACACTACGCCAAAGCTGCTTTTCCTAGTTGCTTTTGTCCACAGCCATGGGCCTTTGGTTGGCTTCTAGCTTTTCTCAAAGCAAAAGCAGTTTCAGTAGACCAACCAAAGGGGCTCTGAGTCATATTTGGAGAAGAAAAGCGTTTTCCCGATGCTGTTGCGGATGCTCTAACAGCACTAAATACTCAAATGAGTACTTTTCGATTTGGGGCCAGGCCTCCAGAGTAAGCACGAGTGCACGACTGAACGAACGGACGGGATCACATCTTGGGGCAAAGAGGGTGGAAGGCTGGAAGCCAAGGGAAGGCGTCTCGCGCCGCCGGCCGCGCCAGCCGGCAGCCGCCCTGTTCGCTGCTAGCCCCGACTTCTCGGCCCCGCGCGAAGCACCAGGCTGAGCTGCAAGCGACCGCGGTCAGTAACTGCGGACGAAGCCGCCGCCGATGGATGATGCGGCACTTCTCGCCGGAGCAGGGGAGGCCGCTGCTGCGGCGAACCCTTCGGCGGTCGCCGGAGCTGCCGTGATGGGCGTCTTCAAGTACAACTTCGGTGAGAACTCATCCCGTCAACCAATTTCCCCGCTTCGATCAGTTCGTCGAGGGTGCTGAGGTTTTGGGATCTAACGCTCGTGCTTGTGTGTATGTGCTGTCTGTGTTGCAGCGGCGCAGTTCCTATCGAGGGTCCTCCCGTTCCTCTTCAACATCTGGTTCGTGCGTCAGCTTGGCAAGGACGACTCTGCTGTGTCGGTGTGGATCCTCTCCTCTCCTCCTTTCGATGCTGCAGTGTAATTCATGCTTCGATTTCTGCCTTCCAAGCGGTGCCAGGCCCTTGCATTGGGACTTTACACGTGATGTAGAGTTAGTTTCAACTCGGGAGCGTAGTTCTCTTGTGAAGCTTAGAATTTGTGGACATCCTGCCTGGATTGTAGGATCCCTTTTGTGGATATGTATCATCGTATCCCCAAGCATTCAGGAGTGGTAACATTGGTGTTTCACTCTGTTTCCTTGTGCATTTTTATTCCAAGTGTTTGGCGCATTTTCTCTTTGCTAGGCAGGCATTGTGGACCCCTTTCACCTGGTGGATATTAAATACCCATTCTACATTTGAATAATGGTTTGAAGAAAATTGACTGCCCCAGTAGTAAACTAATGTGGATTGTGTTGGAATGGAAACCTTAGACTTGATTACAAGTGCCGATATGGAAACACAAAAGAAACCTTTTGTCCCTGTGAAGTTCGTCTGGTATATCTTGCTTGATGGGTTTATGGCAGACTGTCATGTTGTTTTATTCATCTTGAACAGTGCCAACTAAGAATGTCAATGATTCAGTGGACATGGAGACCTAGAATTGCCTTACTCTCAGCCAACTCAACTTCTATATTTATGAATGCTTCAGTGGACATGGGAACCTAGAATGTTTATTAGAATCATATAGTAGAAGTATCTACATATTTATTTGTCATTTTTCTTGCAGGCCTACGCATTGCAGCTTCCTCTCTTAATCAACAGCATCTTATTTTTAAGCCGGGAGGGGTTTCGGCGTGCATGCTTGCGTAATGATTCCCAGAGGTATTAAAAAAAGGT
Source organism: Eragrostis nindensis (assembly GCA_012490785.1). Lineage (NCBI taxonomy): Eukaryota > Viridiplantae > Streptophyta > Magnoliopsida > Poales > Poaceae > Eragrostis > Eragrostis nindensis. The sequence continues at coordinate 143,223 of JAAXCT010001008.1, read as the reverse complement.
TATACATGGTGTTCATGAATCAATTTAGGCTAAATAGATCAACTTTTATGTTCAACTGAGAGGTTTGTCTCTTTATTATGGTTATGAAATAGTGCGGGTAAGCTGACTTTAATTTTTTTCCCACTTGTTACAATGAGCCACTTAACGTGAAAACACTTTATAGCATGCACAACTTGGTATAACCATCTGATTCTGTTTGGCAAGATGCATTTTATTTTTACTTTCTTACGAGTTACAGCTAACATTTCTATCTATGTTTGTGTTTATGCATCTGTTTGGATGAAGAGAAAGTATGAGAATGGAAACTTAGCAAATTGATTCTCTTGTTTGATTGGGTATTTTAGGAGTGAAAAATAAAAAATCAGTAAAGGGAATCAGAGTATAACCTTCATTAATCCCATTCTATTCTCTTTTGAAAGTCTTACATAAAGGAGAAAACGCAGAAAAACGAATTGTATTACAAGTCAATTCACAATTTCATACAAACATACATAGTTATAGCCTTTTTGGTACAACATCGGATTAAATATGTAGCCTGAACCTTATTCATTGGTTGTGACATACTGCTATTGTACAGTTCTTAACAATGATAAATTTTACAAAAGATTTCATGATTACTAAAATTGCAGCAGATAAATGTAGTTCCTTGGTTTCCAAATATTACAAACCCGAGATTGACATTCCATCAAATTGGCAAAATGGTGCATATATCACTGACTCCCCTACTCACTAGTTTCTATGCTCTGTTAATATGTTTCTTAGTTCTTTGCTGCATGAATTCCCTGAACTCTGTTCTGGCAGTGTTCTTTTTTTATCCCTGTTATTTACTTTCTTAAATCTTAGTGATGTCTTCATACTTGTCATACAGTGGTGATGTGTTGGCTGATGAAGCAATACTGAAGATAGCTTGGATGGTAATTCCATTTGGCATCTTAGTTACTTCTTTAGGCTGCCTATTTGTGTTGGGCGTAAAGAAACTGAAGTTATCTGACCCATATGCAAAAGCTACATTAATCATAGGTAATTCTTCATGCATGAACTTTTGCCATGTACTTTGACACTTTTCTCTTTTTATATCTATTCTGAGCATGATGCTGATACTCAATGTTTCCTTGAAGATATATTCTCTTGTGCAAGTGAATCTGATAGTTGATTATTTAGATCAGCTAGGACAAAAATGATACTGCATGTTTAATTGTCAGAAGGTGCTGAGAGACCTTCCATGCAAATTTTGAACACATGGGGTCGTAATCAAATTGGGAATGAGGTTTTCATGCAACTTTTTGTGTCATCCCAATTCCTGAATAGATGCTTATAGAAAGACAAATGTATCTCTTGATTATTTCTTTCTTTGCTTTTTGTTGGATCGGAACACTATCAACCAAGGACCATTGCATCTTCTGTTATTCAGTCAATTGCCTTCTCTTTTTTCTCATTGTCCTGTTCACTTTCTTTTGTTAAGAACTGATGTACTTATTTGTTAAAAATGACAGGCTTTGCTTGTATTCTGGAATTGCTGGCAGAACCTTTGTATATTCTGTCTCAGAAAAAGAAATATTATAATATAAGAGTGTACACGGAACCAGCAGCTAACCTCTTGCGTTGTTTAATGACCTTCATCCTCGTAAAAGGGCATACCAAAGTGGTAACAAACATGATCTTTTTACTGTTCTGAGTTTTTTTTCCTTGTTCATAGTTTACTCTTCTTATTTTTCTATGAGTCAATTCTATGTTCATAATAGAGAGTAGCGATTAGTTTGTTGTTGCATTTATTGATTGATACAGTCCAAAAGTAATTAACTATTTTCGTGCAGGAAAAGCTGGTTGCATTTTCTTTGTCTCAGGTTGCCTACGGGGCCTGTATTTTCTTTGGATATTGGACATATTTTCTTATATTTGCTGATATCAATACTTTCGATCTCCTTCCATTACGGTTAGTTCAAAATATATATTTGCATTTTCCCCCTATTTTGTATGGTTTGTTTATCAGAAGTTTAATGTTTGCTCACTAATTGATGCCAAAACACACTTATTGTCAGGTTATCAAACTTGATGGGCTACGATAAACAGTTATTGCACATGTGCATGTTGTTTACAGGCCAGACTTTCAGGAAGTTGATCCTCCAAGAAGGCGAGAAATTCATTCTTGTGTTATTTGATACTCCATACAACCAGGCCGCCTATGGTCTTGTTGATAAATTAGGCAAGTATAGCAACAATGTTCTGTTTCAAGTACTATTATTTGCTAGCATTGTAATAAGCTGAACTAGTATATGTTGATCATCTTTTATTTTTCTTGCAGGGAGTCTGGTTGTTAGGATAGTTTTCCTTCCATTTGAGGAAAGTTCTTATGCTACCTTTGCCCAATTGGCAGGTTCTTTCTTAGTCCATTTGAACTTTATTGCTGTCTATGCTATATTTGTCTACATTGTCTGTTAGGTCTTATCGACAGCACTTTACAGTCACATTAGTGAAATAGACTTACGATCTATAAAAGCCCCTCTATAAAGTTTTTCCTACCAGACATCTCTTTGATTCTAAGGGAACTTTCTGGGACAGCTGTTGTCATATCTTGTTATTTATAATGCCCCCTATGAGCTAACAATGGAACTTTATCAACAGGAGAAAGCCCTCCAAATATATCCAGTCTTGAAGGTTCTTTGCTTGGGGCTCTAAAGCTTATTATGCTAATAGGTAGACATTTCGATGCTGTTATGTTTGTATTCCAGCATTTATCCACCCTCACTCCTTATATTTCGATGGGACAGTGAATCAGATGCCATGCATACTTCATGAAAATCACGTTTAGTTGTTATCAGCTGCATTTTCCTTTGAGAATACCACAATCACTTAACATAATCATCCTCTACTGTGCAGGTTTGGTGGTCATTTCATTTGGTCCAAGTTATTCATATACCCTTCTAAAGCTACTTTATGGGGATAGACACAGTGATGGAGAAGCCTCTGTTGTTCTTCGTTACTATTGTTTTTATATCATCAGCTTAGCAATGAACGGTTTGTATTTATTCACCTACTTATGTCATGGTTCTTTTCCATATTTCATAAAATTATCCTACATTTGTGGTGTATGTAGTTTCTTTACATTTGGCCTAACAACTGATATATGCCTTTTGTGCTGTGTTGTCAAATCTTGTTTCAGTTTTTATGCATATAGCACAATGGATAGGTAACAATTTAATAACCTATTTGGTCTCTCTAGTAGATAAATGTGTCAAAATTCTGAGCTTTGCATTTTGTGCCATTTGGTCATGGCAAGCATATAATGCCAAGCATGCTTGTTCACATCATGCAATCGCCTAAACCATTTCCTTCTCCGCTGTTGGCCCTAGGCATATGCTTGTTCTCCTGCTCTCCCTATCTTCTTTTGTTGATGGGTGAGTGCTACATTTCTCGGTGCTCGGATTGACTACCTGGTTCAGCCGCCGCCGCCACCTAAGGCCCTCCTGTTTTTCACCTTTTTTTTTGTCATTGAAAGATGCAACGTAATACACTCCTCCATCTCATTTGTTGTCTGTTAAAATTTTCAGTGCTTAGTTCAACTAAACCACCTTAGTACTGCTGTTTTTGAACATTTGATGACTTCCTCTGAAGCTTGACTATGTGCAGTAGTGGGCTGATTACAGTAGATTTGGTTGCCAAAACCTTTTTAAAGCTGTCGCTTGTTCCCCACAGTATGAAAGCTACAGAACTTATACCACATGAATGAATCCCCCTCTAGTTGTATTAAGTTGGCAAGATTCTGACCCTTCTGGACTATATTACTGTGCAACCAGCATCCACTACACTATTGCTGGCGTCATAAAGATATAGTATTAGCTTTGCCTACCCCAACTTGCTTGGGACAAAAGGCTATGTTGTTGTTGTAATGATATATTAGCTACTTCGGGGTTACATGGTTGCTGTTACAAATGTGTAGAAGCCTACATTATTATGTATTTACAGGGTCGAGCATGGAATGATCTTAACGTAAATTAGCATAATGTTTGTATATGGTTCCGGAATGGATGAAAAGCTTACTGATTATATGTTCTTTTGTGCTTTCAGGCACATCTGAAGCTTTTCTTCATGCAGTTGCAAATGAAAGCCAGCTTAAGAAGTCAAATGATATGTTGCTTATCTTCTCTGTGATCTATATCATTCTTAATGTTGTTTTGATAAAATTTGCTGGAGCTGTTGGGTTAATTGCTGCAAATTCCATCAGTATCCTTTAACTACAGTCTTGCCTTATGATTTGTCTTGAAAGTACCTTTCCCTGAACACCTTCATCTGTGCCTTGACTGTCTGTAAAGATATGTTGCTGCGAATCACATATTCTGTACTATTTATCAAAAACTATTTCAAGGTACAGTTCTGGTCATGTTTTACAAAAGGATTTCTCTAGATGCTCTGTACTATGACAAAACTTAATGCCTGATGACATTGTTTGTAGGGCTCATTCTCCTTCCTGCGATGCTTGCCAGCAGGCTGGGGCATTTTGCTCATTTCTGGCCTGACTACAGCTTTCTCTGAGAGGATGTTTCTGGATCGAGCTAGGTTTAAACAGACCCTTCCCATTCACATGGCGGTTGGCATCATGTGCCTGAGCGTCTCAGCACTTGAGATGTAAGCAACTTATGGCTGCATATATATTCTTGTTCTGTTTACTCGTGATAATGATTCTAGCGTGTTCTCATTGTTGAACAGATACCGTGGCGAAAAGCAGTTCTTGAGGCAGATCTTTGGAACTTTGAAAGGTCATGACAAGCTTCAATGACTCTTATTCCTGCAAGAGACTCACACTCGTACACTGGAGAGACCTTTAGCGTAGCGGTTGAGTGACTTGATGGCGGGTATGAAGCAATTAGGTTTCTAGGAGGGCAAAAATAGGAGGATGGTAGATAGCCAACATACACGGATCTTTTTCTTTTTTGGCAGCCCGTTATGTATCTTTGCTGTTTTTGGAAAGCGGGTTTTCCATTTCTGAGTAATTTCTAAGGTAGGGTATAAGCAAGAAACTTGTTTAGTTTACCCGATTTACTGGTGTGCTCATTGTATAACGTGTACAGCTTAATATTTATGGGTCAGCCTTTATCAAGAGGCTAGATGATCCATAATCATGGGTTGGTGTTCCGAAATTTGCAAGTAAAATATTGATGTACATATTCTGAGCCTGCTATGGGAATTAATTTGATTCAGGGAAACTAACTTATTTGTACACTGCGTGCATGGATGGAACAAGTCTGAATTATGGTTCTACGTGACACTGTACATGAAAGGATAACGCGTAATGTATATTTGAGTGATTAAGCGATCCAATGGAATAGCTTTTTATCATACGGAGTATTTTGTCCCCGGCACTTATATTAACGAACTGATTATTCCGCGCTAGCAGAGTTTAGCTCACAAACTGAGACTACAGCTTGACATTTGCAAGAGTAAGGACAGTTTTACTGACGAACAATTCAGCAAGTGATCGCGGTTCGTGTTTGGAAACCTAACAATACTTTAGCAAGTGATCGTGCACGTTTCTTGCATAATGTTTTCTAGTCGTATCACATGAATTAAAAGTATAGAAGGGTATGTTTTGCCAAATAATAACAACTTTTGTTTGAGGGACGCCAAATAATAACAGCTTGGTAAGCAAAGAAAAAAAAAGGAAAGGAAGTTGCATTTGCTGGGCTGTATCTGCCAGCTGGCTCATATGAATAGAAAGTTGGCCTAATCCGAGCCCAATACATGAAACCGCCTCATCCTAGGCTTGGCCCTTACGTAACCTGCCAGCTAAATTGGGTCTAGCCCTAGCCAGCGCCAGATTGGATCGGACCGAATCGCTTTTTTGGGCTCCCATCCTCTTCCTCCGCTTGAATCTGACGCCACCAAACGGCGCGCCAAATCCACCGCTGAGAAGAACTCTGCTTTCGCCTCCCTCCTCCCCGGCTAATCCTCCGATCGGTTCCGTCGATCCGCGCCACTGATCCGCCTCGCGCCATGGTTCTTCCGGCCCGCCATCCTTCCGCCGAGATGCGGAGCATCCACCGTGAACTCCAGCGCCGGAGGCCGAAGCCGCTGGCCCCCAAGCGTCCGGCGACCAAGAAGCACTCTGCTCCGCCGTCGTCGCGTGAAGCAGCAAGCGACAAGGTCCAGAGTCCAAGCGCTCGTCCTCTCTCCGGTAATCCATCTTCCAAGTCTCGATCTGGCTCCTCCAGCACCGACGCGTCTCTCGCCGCCGCTCCTCTGCCACCTCCGCCCTCCCGACCCGTCGCGTACGCAGCCATCCCCGTCGCCGCCGATCGCCTGATGCCTCGCACCGCAGTTCGTGTTCGCACGAGAACCATGTTGCTGCTGGCGGGGAAATCCGTCGAGATCTGGCTCTGGCTCCCCGCGACCGTCGTGTCCGCCGCTGCCGATGGAAGCTATGAGGTTGTCTACAAGGGGAAGTTGCCGCCCGGGGACCCCTTCGCCACCGTCCATGTCTCGAGCGATCACGTCGTGCCGGAGAAGCAGCAGCCGCCGACGCCTCTTCCATCTCGCGCCGGCAGCCTGAGCACCTCTGCCACCAGCACCCAGGCCGCCGCTTACAAGAACTCATCAATCCAGCCCCGGCCAAGGCCGACCACGGCGGGGAAGTCCATGCGCCTCGTCCGCAAGATCCTGTCAGATATGGAGTTCGTGTCTGCCGATGGAGACGAGGGCAACTTGCCGTGCGGGGATCCTTTCGGCACCGTCCGTGTCGCGCGTGACCACACAACGACGCAGATGCCGCCGCCGCCTCGCGCCGCCAGCTCAAGCGCCTCCGCCAACACCACACTGGACGCCGCGCCCAAGAGTTCCAAGATTCAGTCTGCGTCACGGCCGACCACGGCGGGGAAGTCGCTGCGCCTCCTCCCGAAGCTCGCGTCTGAGATGCAGGCCGTGCCAAGGCTGACCACGGCAGGGACCTATATCAGCGTCGTCCGAAAGACCACGTCGGCGATGGAGTTCCCGGCCCAAGCTATGTTGCCGGGATACTAGTTTAGCTGCTACTGGATGCGTGCCTTCCCAGTTCATGAGTAGTCCTCTTTTTTTGTCAACCGGATTATTTCATGAATTAACTCAACTCCGAAGCTGTTGTGTTATTGGCAAAAGGAAATCGTCAACATAATTTTTAAGAACCAATATTAGAGGATGATGTAAGGCTGAAGTAGTCTTTGTAAGCATTCTATATCTAATATAATTAAACCGTTTTCACTTGTTTAAGTGCTTTTATGCTCTGCTTCGCGTTTCTCTGGAACACACACCAGATGGTTGTGCGAGATTTAAAGAACTTTTGGAGATCTTGGTCAGGCTAAACCAAAATTTTGTCTATTCGTATTAATTCAATGGTTAAAAAAATTTATTTTAGAAGTCAGGAGCATTGCCCTGTCCAATTTTATTCAGAATGAGACTGTCATAGTGACAGTTTGCAGCCTGTTTGTAGCACATATTTAGATCCCTACAGATTCAGATTGGTAAGCCAGAAAATTATTTCAGATTGGCAACACACAGTGGTGTCTTTTATATTAAAGAACTATTTTCTATTCATAAAAGAGTTCTTTCTTCTACTTGGTAAAATTCATTGATGTCAGCTAACACCACTAACTGATTACCCACAGAAACAGAATAAAGGCCGTAGCTAGAAAAGTTAAGGCCATATAGAGACCTAAAGGAAACAGGTAGTACTTTGTTGGTTAAATCTGACATTCCGTTGCCAAATACTAGTGAACACAATGTCGAAGGATCCAAGAATAACGCAAATACACAGCAACAAACTGGCATAACTATTGCCAAACAGAAACGTTGTTCAGTCCATCAGCAACAGAACAGGGTATTCGTCAGATACAGAACAGAGAAAAAAAAAACCTTGAGCGAACCACAAAACATTTCTGAACGAATGCACTAGAGCAAGCCAAGCTGTTAGTGGGCGTTCGTCCTGTATTGATCAGTCGACTAAATTGTACATGCGCACATTTTCAGGCAAGCGAACCTGCCTTGTGAGAACCACAGTACATTTCTGACAGGCTCGTAGATCAGGGTGTGCAATGTGAGCACCCGCACAGGGTCCCCAAAATTTCTACTCCTTTTTCTTTACTGGCAATCTCTCATGCGATGTATAACAGAGCCGAACAAACGAAATAATCTCCTAGCGAACATCGATCCTGTTCCTGTTTCTGAATGCATATGCATAATATAGAATCTAGAGCACACACACCAAGCTGCTAGTGGGCGTTCACTCTATTTGATCAGATGACTAAACTGTACATGTGAAATTTTCAGGTTTAGATACTGCACATATCATTCCGTTTCAGGATACAATACAGTGTAAGTGTCACTACATACAGAAAGAGAAGAAAGGCCGAAAGGGAACTAGGCCCGATCCCGAGTCAGAGCAGGCCTCCTTCTGGCCCACTATATACTCCCAGCCACGGCGGCACGCCCAAGACTCGACCGCCTGGCCTCCGCCGCCGCCGTTTTGTCGCTGTCGCCGAGCTGCGAGCTCGATGGAGGAATTACAGGAGCTGGAGGGCTGGGTGAAGGATCACGAGGAGGAGAAGGCGCGCACCAGGGGGATGACCCTCGACCAGCTCAACGAGGACACCCGCACCAGGTTCATCCCCGAAATAATGGCCGCGGTGAAGCACGCGCAGGACCTCCTCGCTGCCTTGGACAAGAAAGAAGAGGAAGAGCTGCAGGAAGCCAGGAAGATCAAGAGCGCCCTCTGATGTCAACTCAATCCAACTTTCTCGGATTGGTACTGCATGTACACCATCAACCTCAGCTCAGCTGAGCCTTGTCTATGCCTTGTTGATTCTGGTGTGCGAACAATCTATCTAATCTGTTGACGTTTCACTGAAATTGCGTTGCCATGTCTGCTTACTGGTACTGAAAACTGGTCACCTGAACAATTACAGGCTATATGTATTCCCAGCAAGTGTATTGCTGCAAATGAATGACAGTAATTCCATCCATCAGTCTAAACCTCAATCTCTTGGCATTTCACTGAAGCAAGCTAGTGTACTATTGGCATTGCAGATAAAATTATTTAAGAATGTCACGAGTTTGTCCTTCACAGTTGTGAAATAGAAATGTATGCCTCCACTCCAAGCACAAGTATCGTTGTCAGTTCAGAGGCTTTCTTTTTTTAATTATCTAACCTTTGACATTTTGTCTGTGCGTGGCATATTTCACAGATCACACTGATTGGTCTAAACTTTTATGTTGGCAATTTGATTTGCTTCTCAAGATTTTCTATGGACCCGCAGACAGGTCATAAGCACGACGGCTGCTGAAAATGGTCATGGTACCATTTCGCCTGAAGCACAGAAGCTGCTAAAGCCTGAGGCTGAGGCTGATGCTGTGATGAATGAAGACTAAGCGCCATAAAACACAAATACATCTGAATTATGAGAAAAAGGAGAACTGAAATGGAGGGCAACCTATTGCTGATGAATAAAGAATGTTTGAAACTGAATTGTGCACTCAGAAAGTGTGTTGCTGCAAATAAAAAAATTAAAATACTTCTAGTAATTCCATCAGTCAAAACTGTTGGCATTTCTGACGCGTGATGTAAAAGGAGTTGGAAACTGAATGCGTAAGGCCTGATGATCACCTTTTTTCTGTGACACAAAAACCAGTGCGATGTTCCATTGTTTAGCATATTTTTATACGAAAACATAATGTTGGTCAGAACGATCATTGTTCAATGAGAAACTTTGTACTGTAAAGCAGAAAAAGAGAAGAAAACAGAGTATTTGTTCAGTTCAGACTTCAGAATTGCTTGAAATTCAGCGGCCAGGCCGACTAACCACCTCATCATCCTTGTGCTGCTGCTGCTCGCAAAGCCAGCGAACAAGCCGTAACGCCGTCCCCAGCACCGTCATCAGCGCTCGGAAGTATCTGCAGTCGGAGCTGTCGCCGGGCGCGAGCCTTGTCCCATGACCGCGCACACGCCGCGCAGGAACATCCCCGCGGCCGCGTCACGACGCGCGAGCATGCCGGCGGCCCAGGCGCCACCATGGCCACGCCGAAGCTGAGCACCTCCAGTCCAGCATCTAGTTGCAGCACCACCAGCTGCGGGCTCCAGCATCGGCTTAGGCAATTCCAGCATCGAGTCCGCTTCCTCCTCGGTGACCCTGAATACCGATCGGATTCATCAACTCGAGACGAAACAAACCCCACAAGCTGGTCGCTTACATCCCACGCGCGGCGCGAAAACCATATTCGAATCGAATTCCCTCTCCGTCCCTTCATAAGGAAACACCGCTGCCATCCATCGCTGCTTCTTTCCAAACCCTTTCTAGTTCTTCCACGCTTCTCCCTCAACTCGCCTTCTCCGTCAACTCGCCGAGATGGCGGGGGACCACTCCTTCACCCCCGGCAACGACAGCCTCCTCGACCGCTACCTCCGCGCCAGGCTCGACGGCAACATCAGCGGCCTCGCCGACGCGCGCTTGTTCCACGACGCCGACGTCTGCTCGGCCCGGCCGCACGATCTGGTCCGCGATCACCTGCCCGCACGCGTGCCATGCAGAGACGCCGGCGACGGCCAGCAATGGTACTTCTTCAGCCCCGCGCGCTTCGTCGGCAAGTCCACGACGAAGAGGTCGCGCACCGTCGCCGGCAGCAACGGCAAGGAGTCGTGGCACGCCGAGGGCAGTCCGAAGCCGGTGGAAGGCAGCGCCGGCGGGCAAGTGCAGAAGTTCTCGTACCACATCAGGACAGCGCAGGGGTCCGTCGAGAAGCCGGGCTGGATCATGGCAGAGTACAGCTTCAAGGACACCAGAGCCGGCGACCTCGTGCTTTGCAAGGTTTACAAATCACCTCGAGGCCCTGGACGATCCCGCGCGTCGTCTTCATCATCTTGCACGTCGTCGGCGAACGCATCAGGCACCAAGAGGAAGGCGGCAGATGACGACGAGCACCTCGTGGCCGCGACGCCCAACACGCGGCCGCGCCTTGCCGAGGAGGACGACAACATGCTGTTTGCGGAGAACATCGAGCGCGACCTCCTGGCGTCAGACGATGATCATATGGCGGCACCGCAGCTCGGAGAGGCGACACAACACCTCGAGACGGCGACTCCACGCCAGGCCGAGGAGAACGACATCATGCTGTTCGCGCAGAACATCGAGCTCGATCTGCTGTCAGTCCAAGACCAAGCTGCTGCACCGGAAATCGGAGAGATGCAGAACGTGGAGCCGGAAGGACAACTAGCAGAGACGCAGTTCGAACCAGCAACCGTCCATGGCTACGCGGATCAGCTGGCGCTGCAGAAGGAGGAGGACCCTATCCAGCAGCAGGACGCCACCTTCCAGACGGTGTTCGGTCCGCTCTCAGAATACAACGTCATGGCGGCCCTCGCCGCCGGGATCACCGTTGACGAGCTGTTCTTGGACAGCCCCTCGACGTCGTGCACGCATCCAGGTGGTCCGCCAATGAGCTGCCCCTGAAAGGCCCTTCCACATGCTTCCCGCATCAATCCATCAAGGAGGCCACTTCGGTAGTTATGTCCTTTCATTACTTCTCTCTTTGTTTGCATGAGTCGTCTAGCTTATGTCTCTTTGAGGTTATATGCGTTTGCTGAGGAAGACTATAGTGTTCTATGCATCTCGGTCAAGATGCTTTGGTGTTACAAAAGAAAGTAGTACAGTCTCCGGCCTAGGTAGCGAAAGCACTCATAAGACGTGTTGGTTCACCGTTCCTTTAGTTGTTTAGATTGACTTAAGAGATTCGGTTGATAAGAGGTTTTTGGATCCTAAACTAAAGCAAAAAAAAAAAAGAGGTTGAGCCATAAAAAAGCCCAACTTAATTGTGCAATAGTACGTGCGGGTGAAGATTCTCCCGCACGGGCGAGATGGAGCATAAAATGCACTCGCTTAGGAAATCACAAATTCCCGTCTGCCGGCCGGGGTCAACGGCAACGAAAAGGAATAGGAATGAACTTGTAATCCACGCGGAGTCGCTTAAGCAATCCTAGTGCCGGAGATTCTACCGAGTATTTTGTAACACTTAGGTTGATTGACTTGGATTCTTGGGGCATTATTACATCTTCTTTAGTGGAGGTCTGCATTTTCCAATGAGGGACATAAGTTTAAGCACTCATGCATGTGTGGTGACGCATTGGAGATATGAAGACAGTGATGTAATAAATCCCGTGGTGTGGGTTCCTTGATGATGTAAAGCTACATATATGAATGGATCAATGGAAGTTGTTCTCCCATGTTGTGCAAAATTACGAAAGGCCTAATTGTTTGTTGATTTTTATATTCTTGTGATTTCTTCTCTGTTCATATCGATGTAAATATTCAGAATCATATAATCTTTTCACATGGTTCAGTTCTTAGGCAACATGTTTCTGAATACCGATCGTCATCGTCCATTGGCCATGGGATTGTTATGGCCGAAGAACGAGATACTTTGTATGTGAAACAAGAATACCTGTAAATTAACGAGTGTACAGACAGAGAGGGAAAAGCAGAGAGGATCTCTCTTCAGTTTTCCATAATTCAGAGTCGCATGCTTCAATGTGCTGTTTACTAGCTATATGGAAATTCAGTCACCGGCAAACCCACCAGCCTCGGCTCCTGGAACGGCAGACGGTGTGTGGTACTTGTTCACTTCAAAGTTGATGATACAGCAATCAGCGAAGTCACTTTGATTAGTCTACTACGCTACTTGGGAAGACGCGACTTGTGCAAACCACAACTGGTGGAGAGCAAGCATCTCGCCATTTGTAACTTGGGAAGTGTTCAAACACAAGCAGCCTCGTCAAGAGTCCAACACACAGCGAGGAGCGGCCGACGGACATGGCGGCGCGCGGCGCACGTGCTCTTGTTCCCGTGGCCGCACAAATCAACTGCATGCTCCACTTCGCCATCGCTCTCTCCGGCGCCGGCGTCCACGTCACTTTCCCGGACGGCCTCCCCGACGACCACCCCCGAGCGGGCAGCGGTGGGAGATGGCATGGAGCTCGCCATGTCCCTGCTGGCCACGGCCACCGGCACGTACCGTTCTCTGCTCACGTGATGCCGGCGTCGCGTGCGAAGGCGGAGTTCCAACGGTGACGTGTGCGTTGTCGCCGACGGCCAGCGACATGGCCAAGGAGCTCGGCGTCCCGGCGCTCACCTTCTGCACGGCGAGCGCGTGCAGCTTCTTGGCGAACATGTCCGTGCCCAAGCTTTTCGAGCTTGGCGAGCTGAGCTCCCGTTTCGACGATCCGGCCGGGCGCGAAAGGACGTCGACCCCGTGCTGCACCTGCTCGCCAACCTCACCGCGCACAGCGGCAAGGCACGGGCGCTGATTTTCAACACGACCGCCTGCCCTCGCGCATGTCGTGCGCAACGTGTTCGCCATCGAACCCCTCCACGCCATGTCGTCCACTGCGCCGGAGGCGGCGTGCAGCCTGTGGCGCGAGGACGACGGATGTATGGCGTGGCTCGACAGCCAGGAGGACCAGTCAGTCGTGTACGTACGTGAGCTTGGGGATCCTCGCCGTCATCTCGCACGATCAGTTCAAGGAGTTCTTGTCCGGATATGCATGGTCGGCGCAAGCCAGGACGCCGCGCTCCGAGAAGCCACCGACGCGGCCGGAAAAGACATGGCGCGCCTCGTGCCATGGGCGAGAAGTGCTGCGGCACCTACACTCTTATTCCTGCAAGAGACTCACACTCGTACACTGGAGAGACCTTTAGCGTAGCGGTTGAGTGACTTGATGGCGGGTATGCAGCAAGCCAGCAATTAGGTTTCCTGGGGTAGATAACCAACATACATGGATCTTTTTCTTTTTGGCAGCCCGTTATGTGTCTTTGCTGTTTTTGGAAAGCGGGTTTTCCATTTCTGAGTAATTCCAAGGTAGGGTATAAGCAAGAAACTTGTTTAGTTTACCTGATTTACTGGTGTGTTTATTGTATAATAACGTGTACAGCTTAATATTTATGGGCCAGCATTTATCAAGTGGCTAGATGATCCATAATCATGTGTTGATGTTCCGGAATTCGCATGTAAAATATTGATGTGTACATTCTGAGCCTACTATGGGAAATTACTTTAATTCAGGGCCTGTTTGGATCCCTGGAAATGAAAGTCTTTCCAGGAATCATATTCTATGAATTGAATCAACTAGAATTGAACCATCCGGAAACTTATTCATTTCCATTATTCTTGTTTGGCAGTAGACAGAATTAAATTCCTGGAATTAAAATCAAAATGTTGTTTGGGTACTTTGCATGAGGAATCAGTTGAATATAGAGTGAACAAACAACTTCTACTATGTAACTCAAAATATATCTTTACACAGGGAACACTGCTGCATTCTTGGACCACTTTTGCAGAGTGTTTGGGCTTACTAGACTACAACCAAACCAGATTTGCACCAGAATATATTTGCACAACCACCCAGCAAAGAATCTACCTATGTATCACCTTTATACAAACAATGACACTGTACAAACAGCCAAATATGGTCAAATAACACCATATCTTTCTCTCTTCTGTTGACTAATAAAGCTTTGTTGCCCACTACATTGCCACCGACCAGCTGTTGCAGCCACTTTCTTGGCCCTTTCTGAATTCTGATGCTCCTTCCTCTACAGTATGTTTAACCAAAGCACAATCAATATCAACAAACTGAAAGTTGCTGGACAGCATTAATCATTTATCATCACAAAATCGAAAATATCAACAAAGTAAAAGTGGAAGTCCAGTGAATACAATCTGGCTGGACTGAAAATAGAAATATAGGGATGGCAATGGGTCGGGTTCGGATCGGGTGGAGCAAAAACCCACCCATGACGAAAACAACATCGGATGAAAAATGACACCCACATCCACGCCCATGGGTGAAAATTGACACCCACGCCCACACCCATCGGGTTTCGGGTGGGTGTGGGGCGCCCATCGGGTGTAGCACAAAAATACATAAAACACGTGTACAAAATCAAAAATCAACAAATGTATTTATGTTTATCATCTCGCGGCATGAAATTCGGCAAATAGATATTATAAAGTCACATTCTTAGTAACAATACATCTCCAACAACAATTAAATAGAAGTTTATCATCATCTTAAACTCACTAGAGTGGGAGACGAGGTGGTGGCGTCGCGTTTAGGAGTGGGGAGGCGCGGACGGACTATAATCGGGTCACCCATAGGTGACCCATGAGTGAAAAACGACACCCATCTTTCACCCATGTCTGAGTCGGGTCGGGTGCGGGTGACACCCATAGGCGATGGGTGTAAATCCATCGGCCCACACCCATGGGTGAAATTGCCATCCCTATGGAAATACAAGAAATAATAGCACAAAAATTAGCATTCACAGAACTTGAAAAAACTACTCATGAGTTGTCGAATTAATTAGTGTTCTTCCAAAAGCAAAAGTTCAATAAATATATCAAAGGCATCGGATCTATTAGCTGACATGCATATATATGCAGAATATTAGCTGACATTGGATTTGATAATTGACCATGTCTATTCTAGACACGCTATAATTTATTTACACATCACATGCGCGAGGTGCACATAAGCAAGGTGTTGAATCTAGATTAACGGACACCATCACGCACCTGCCTGTTTACTGATAGTATGATGTAGTAGCTATATAGATACCATGCAAGCAGTTCAAAATGTTCACTCAGACTAGACACTAGTATCAGGCTTGTTCTGAAAGTTGAGCCAGTTGCTATAATCGTTGGCAACTTACTACCGACTGAAAACTTAGGTCGGTAAGCTGGTAACAATGAAAGATGACTAGAGGTGGCTGGTAACAATATGTCATTGTTACATATCTAAAATAGAATATTAATTAATTCTGCTGAAGAACTGGAAGCTAGCAGCAAGGTTCCGTTGTTTTGTTATTAGATGAGAATTCCATGAGAAAATCAACGAAGAACAAATCAATTGACCACTTGAAACAGAACATAGTAAGCTCATGCAACAGCCTAATCAGCAAGGCGTGTCAGCCTAGCACGTACCAAACTGCATGGTGCATATCGGGTTGGAAACAGGCCGAAAGTGCTAATTTGATTCCGCGCACAACCAAACAGGCCGGTCCGCTGAAAGTGTTTCGATTCGGGGCGATTCCAGGGATCCAAACGGGCCCTCAGGGAAATTAACTTAATTCTACATTGCTTGCATGGATGGAAGTGGAACAAGTCTGAATTATGGTTCTACAGCTTTTTGACACTGTTCATCAAGAAGCATAACGCGTAATGTTTTATATTTGAGTGATTAAGCGATCCAATGGAATCGCTTTTTATCATGCGGAGTATTTTGTCCGCGGCACTTATATTACCGAACTGATTATTCCATTCGCGCTAGCAGAGTTTAGCTCAGAAACTGAGACTACAGGGTTTTACTGACAAACAATTCAGCAAGCAATCGTGGTTCGTGTCTGGAAACCTAATAATACTTCAGCAAGTGATCGTGCCCGTTTCTTGCATAATGTTTCTAGTTGTATTACATGACTTAAAAGTATATAAGGGCGTGCTTTGTCAAATAATAACAACTTTTTTTTTGGGACGCCTTTTTTTTTTTTTTTGAGCAATTTTGAGGGACGCCTAATAATAACAGCATGGTGACACAAAGAAAAAAGGAAAGGAAATTGCAGCTGGGCTGTAGCTGCCAGCTGGCCCATATGGATAGAACGTAGGCCTACACCGCCTCATCCTAGGCTTGGCTCTTACGCAAAGGAAGAAGTCCGTTTGACCTCCCTCAACTATCATAGGAGTTGCAACTTTTCCCTCAAACTACAAAACCGGGTAACCAGACTCCCTCAACTCCTTCTGTCGCTTCAATTTACCTCCCTCGGCGGTTTTGTAAGCGGTTTTGTCCGACGTGGCATGTGTGGGACCCACATGTCAGTGCCACGTCATTTTTCTTTTTCTTTTTCTTTTTTTTCCTTCTTGCTGAACAACAGCCTCGCCTGGCATTTCCTCCAGCTCGTCGTTCGTCGCCGTCCACCTGCACTCCGGCCGAGCCACTCCACCCCAAGCTTCACCGAGACTCCCTAGACCTCCATCTCACCATACCACCTCACCATGCCCCATCTTTCGCCGTGAGCCGCGGGAATCGCGCACAACTTTGCCAAGTCCGGCCGTGTGGCCTCCTCCGACCTTGCCGTCGATTCCGTGTTGTCCGGTGAGTCTCCGGCCGATTCCTCGCACTGGAAGCTCCTAAGCAAAGCCGCGCACCTCCCTAATCTCTTAGTTCTCTGTTTCCCAGCAGCGCAAGGCCGCCACGGAAGTTTTCCCCGCCGCCGTCGAGCCGTCATCCACCTCCACATCAACGACCATCCTCCGGCCGTCCTCCATGTCGATGTGTATGCGAAGCGGTCCGCCCCAGCTAGTTGAAGCCTGTGCTCGCGCCATCTCCGCCGGACGCCCTTGCCGTCGACTGGAACACCGTCGTGCCACCCCTCCATTGTGCCGCCTCTCGTCGCCGACACCCTTCAAAACCTCTTCGTCGTGCTCAAGCCCCTGTTCCAGGTTCGCCCCTCTCGCCTCGTCGTGGTACCAGTGGCTCCTCGCCGTGTTCGCGCTCCATTTCGTCGAAACACGTGCCATGCCACCATCGCCTCGATAGCGCGCTGGCATGCCCGTGCGCCCATGGCGGCGCGCGCAGTTGGTGACTGTGGCGGCGTCCGGACCACCGTTGCCGGTGCTGGTGATGACGAAGACGTCCAACATGACGATGGAGAAGCTCCCGACGGCGGTGTGGTGGTTCACGGAGGCTGGACGAGGAGCTGCGCGTAAAGTGTTTGATGTAATGCTGCTTTGGGACTAGCAGGAGGAGGAAGAGAGAGAAAATGAGAGGGAGGAGAGAAGGTGACGTGGCACTGACATGTGGGTCCCACACATGCCACGTCGGACAAAACCGCTTACAAAACCGCTGAGGAAGGTAAATTGAAGCGACAGAAGGAGTTGAGAGAGTCTGGTTACCCGGTTTTGTAGTTCGAAGGAAAAGTTGCAACTCCTATGATAGTTGAGGGAGGTCAAACGGACTTCTTCCTTACGCAAACCTGCCAGTTAAACTGGGTCTAGCCCTTGCCAGCGCCAGATTGGATCGGACCGAATTGCTTTCTTGGGCTCCCGCCCTCTTCCTCCGCTTGAATCTGACGCCACCAACCGGCGCGCCAAATCCACCGCTGAGAACCTCCTCTGCTCTCGCGTCCCTCCACCCCGGCAAATCCTCCGATCAATTCCGTCGATCCCCTCTGCTCCGACGCGCGCCATGGTTCTTCCTCCCCGCCGTCCTTCCGCCGAGATGCGGAGCATCCACCGGGAGCTCCAGCGCCGGAGGCCGAAGCCGCTGGCCCCCAAGCGGTCGGCTACCAAGAAGCACTCTGCTCCGCCATCGTCGCGTGAAGCAGCAAGAGACAAGGTTCAGGGTCCAAGCACTCGTCCTCTCTCCGGGAATCCATCTTCCAAGTCTCTCGCCGCCGCTCCTCTGCCACCTCCGCCCTCCCGACCCGTCGCGTCCGCAGCCATCCCCGTCGCCGCCGCTCGCCTGATGCCTTGCACCGCAGTTCGTGTTCGCACGAGAACCATGTTGCTGCTGGCGGGGAAATCCGTCGAGATCTGGCTCTGGCTCCCCGCGACCGTCGTGTCCGCCGCCGCCGATGGAAGCTATGAGGTTGTCTACAAGGGGAAGTTGCCGCCCGGGAATCCCTTCGCCACCGTCCATGTCGCAAGTGACCACGTCGTGCCGGACAAGCACCAGCCGCTGACGCCTCTGCCATCTGGCGCCGCCAACCTGAGCACCTCCGCGATGCAGACTCGGCGAAGGCCGACCACGGCGGGGAAGTCCATGCGCCTTGTCCGCAAGATCCTGTCAGATGGAGACATGGGCAACTTGCCGTGCGAGGATCCTTTCGGCACTGTCCGTGTCGCGCGTGACCACACGACGACGCAAATGCCGCCGCCGCCGCCTCGCGCCGCCAGCTCCAGCGCCTCCGCCAACACCACACTGGACGCCGCGCCCAAGACTTCCAAGATTCAGTCCGCGCCAAGGCAAACCACGGCCGGCAAATCGCTGCGCCTCCTCCCCAAAGCTCGCGTCGGAGATGCAGGCCGCGCCAAGGCTGACCACGGCAGGGAAGTGTATCAGCGTCGTCCAAAAGATCACGCCGGCACTGGAGTTCCCGGCCCAGGCTATGTAGCCGGGATACTAGTTTAGCTGCTACTGGATGCGTGCCTTCCCAGTTCATGAGTAGTCCCCTTTTTTTTGTCAACCGGATTATTTCATGAATTAACTCAGCTCCGAAGCGATGTTGTGTAATTGGCAAAAGGAAATCTCCAACATAGTTTGTAAGAATCAATATTGCAGTATGATGTAAGGCTAAAGTAGTCTGTGTAAGCATTCTATATTATCTCTAATATAACCCGTTTTCACTTGTTCAAGTGCTTTTAAGCTCTGCTTTGCGTTTGTCTGAAACACACACCAGATGGTTGTGCGAGATTTAAGGAAGAACTTTTGGAGATCTTGGTCAGGCTAAACCAAAATTATCATCTATTTGTATTAACTTTTTGGTTAAATTTTTTATTTTAGAAAGTCAGGAAGCATTGCCCTGTCAATTTTATTCAGAACGAGACTGTCATAGTGACAGTTTGCAGCCTGTTTGCAGCACATATTTAGATCCCTACAGATTCAGATTGGTAAGACAGCAAATTATTTCAGATTGGCAACAAACAGTGGTGTCTTTTTATATTATATAACTATTTTCTATTCATAAAAGAGTTTTTTTTTTGAACTTGGTAAAATTCGTTGGTGTCAGCTAACACCACTAACTGATTACCCACAGAAACAGAATAAAGGCTGTAGCTAGAAAAGTTAAGGCCATATAGAGACCTAAAGGAAACAGCTAGTACTTTGTTGGTTAAATCTGACATACCGTTGCCAAATACTAGTGTAGAACTTTTGTGCAAATAATGTCGAAGGATCCAAGAATAACGCAAATACACAACAACAAAATGGCATAACTTTCCTCGCAAAAAAAAAAATGGCATAACTGTTGCCAAAGAGAAACGTTATTCAGTCCGTCAGTAACAGAACAGGGTATCCGTCAGATACAGAGCAGAGAAAAAAAAAATACCTTAAGCGCACTAGAGCAAGCCAAGCTGTTGGTGGGCGTTCGTCCTGTATTGATCAGTTGACTAAATTGTTCATGTGCACATTTTCAGGCAAGCAAACCTGCCCTGAGAGAACCACAGTACATTTTTGACAGGCCCGTAGATCAGGGTGTTCAATGTGAGCACCCGCACAGGGCTCCCAAAATTTGTACTCCTTTTTCTTTACTGGCAATCTCTCATGCGATGTATAACAGAGCCGAACAAACGAAATAATCTCCTAGCGAACATCGATCCTGTTCCTGTTTCTGAATGCATATGCATACTATAGAATCTAGAGCACACACACCAAGCTGCTAGTGGGCGTTCACTCTATTTGATCAGATGACTAAACTGTACATGTGAAATTTTCAGGTTTAGATACTGCAAATATCATTCCGTTTCAGTATACAATACAGTGTCTTTTTTTTTTTTTGAGAGGGGTATACTATACAGTGTCAGTGTCACTACATACAGAAAGAGAAGAAAGGCCGAAAGGGAACTAGGCCCGATCCCGAGTCAGAGCAGGCCTCCTTCTGGCCCACTATATACTCCCAGCCACGGCGGCACGCCCAAGACCCGACCGCCTCAGGAGAGAAGCCTCCGCCGCCGCCGTTTTGTCACTGTCGCCGAGCTGGCGAGCTCGATGGAGGAGTTACAGGTGTACGAGTCCCTGAGTGCGGAGGAGGTGGAGTCCTTCGTGGCGAGGCTGGACATTCTCCCGCACACTCTGAGGCGCATCATCGTCGATCCCATGGATGGCGTCGCCGGCGTCGACCTCCGGACGGAGCTGGAGGGCTGGGTGAAGGATCACGAGGAGGAGAAGGCGCGCACCAGGGGGATGACCCTCGACCAGATCAACGAGGACACCCGCACCAGGTTCATCCCCGACATAATGGCCGCGGTGAAGCACGCGCAGGACCTCCTCGCTGCCTTGGACAGGAAAGAAGAGGAAGAGCTGAAGGAAGCCAGGAAGATCAAGAGCGCACTCTGATCGCATTTGGTTTCTGCTTATGGACTAGTGTTTCGGTGGATTGGTACTGCATGTACACCATCAACCTCAGCTCAGCTGAGCCTTGTCTATGCCTTGTTGATTCTGGTGTGGGAACAATCTGTCTAATCTGTTGACGTTTCACTGAAATTGCCTTGCCATGTCTGCTTACTAATACTGACAACTGGTCACCAGAACAATTATAGGCTATGTTGTATTGCTGCAAATGGATGACAGTAATTCCATCCATCAGTCTAAACCTCAATCTCTTGGCATTTCACTGAAGCAAGCTAGTGTACTATTGGCATTGCAGATAAAATTATTTAAGAATGTCACAGTTTGTCCTTCACAGTTGTGAAATAGAAATGCACTATGCCTCCACTCCAAGCACAAGTATCGTTGTCAGTTCAGAGTTTTTTTTTAAATATCTAACCTTTGACTTGAAATTGACATTTTGAATCTTCTGTGCGTGGCATATATTTCACAGATCACACTGATTGGTCTAAACTTTTATGTTGGCAATTTGATTTGCTTCTCAAGATTTTCAGGTCATAAGCACGACGGCTGCTGAAAATGGTCATGGTACCATTTTGCCTGAAGCACAGAAGCTGCTAAAGCCTGAGGCTGAGGCTGATGCTGTGATGAATGAAGACTAAGTGCCATAAAACACAAATACATCTGAACTGAGTTATGAGAAAAAGGAGAACTGAAATGGAGGGCAACCTATTGCTGATGAATAAAGAATGTTTGAAACTGAATTGTGCACTCAGAGAGTGTATTGCTGCAAATTAAAAAAAAAATACTTCTAGTAATTCCATCAGTCAAAACTGTTGCCATTTCTGACACTTGATGTAAAAGGAGTTGGAAATTAGCGCTCTCGCAGCCAACCGGTCAGATGGCTGCGTCCTCACTGCACCGGCCCGGGTTCGAGCGCTGGCTCCTACCCTAAGTAATTCCTTGGCTGGCTGGCTGCCGACCAAGGGTTCATTTTTTTTTTAAGGAGTTGGAAATTGAATGCGTCAGGCCTGATGTTTAACTTTTTTCTGTGACACAAAAACACAATGCGATGTTCCATTGTTTAGCATGTTTATACAAAAACATAATGTTGGTCAGAACGATCATTGTTCAATGAGAAACTTTGTACTGTAAAGCAAAACAGAGCAGAAAACAGAGTTTCTGTTCAGTTCAGACTTCAGAATTGCTGGAAATTCAGCGGCCAGGCCGACGAACCACCTCATCATCCTTGTGCTGCTGCTCGGCAAGCCAGCGAACAAGGCGTAACGCCGTCCCAGCACCGTCAGCAGCGCTCGAAAGTATCCCTCGCCGTCGTCGCCCATGACCGCGCACACGCCGCGCAGGAACATCCCCGCGGCCGCATCGCGGTGCGCGCGCATGCCGGTGGCCCAGGCGTCACCATGGCCACGCCGAAGCTGAGCGCCTCATCGAGTTGCAGCACCTCCAGCTGCGGGCTCCAGCGCACGACGCGCGGGAGGTTCGGTAACTTCGGTTCCTCGGTGACCCTGAATACCGATCGGATTCATCAACTCGAAACGAAACAAACCCCACAAGATGGGTCGCTTAGATCCCACGCGCACGCGCGAAAACCATCCTCGAATCGAATTCCCGCTCCGTCCCTTCTTAATGAAACACCGCTGCCTTCGATCGCTGCTTCTTTCTTTCGCAATCCTTTCTTGTTCTTCGTTCCACGCTTCTCCAACTCGATCGACTCCTCCATCAACTCGCCGAGATGGCGGGGGAGGACCACTCCTTCACCCCCGGCAACGACAGCCTCGTCGACCGCTACCTCCGCGCCAAGCTCGACGGCAACATCAGCGGCCTCGCCGACGCGCGCTTGTTCCACGACGCCGACGTCTGCTCCGCCCGGCCCCACGATCTGGTCTGTGATCACCTGCCCGCACGCGTGCCATGCAGAGACGCCGGCGACGGCCAGCAATGGTACTTCTTCAGCCCCGCGCGCTTCGTCGGCAAGTCCACGACGAAGAGGTCGCGCACCGTCGCCGGCAGCAACGGTAAGGAGTCGTGGCACGCCGAGGGCAGTCCGAAGCCGGTGGAAGGCAGCGCCGGCGGCCAAGTGCAGAAGTTCTCGTACCACATCAGACTGGCGCCGGGGTCCGTCGAGAAGCCGGGCTGGATCATGGCAGAGTACAGCTTCAAGGACACCAGAGCCGGCGATCTCGTGCTTTGCAAGGTTTACAAATCTCCTCGAGGCCCTG
This sequence comes from Eragrostis nindensis, assembly GCA_012490785.1. NCBI lineage: Eukaryota > Viridiplantae > Streptophyta > Magnoliopsida > Poales > Poaceae > Eragrostis > Eragrostis nindensis. The sequence goes on along the minus strand of JAAXCT010001008.1, from coordinate 119,877 downwards.
GGCAATCCAGCGCGTCGTCGTCGTCGTCGTCGAAAGCTTCTTCATCGTCCAACACGTCGTCGGCCAAGTCAGGCACGAAGAGGAAGGCGGCAGATGACAACGAACACCTCGAGGCGGCGACACCCAGCACGTGGCCACGCCAGGCCGCCCAAGACGACATCATGATGTTCGTGGAGCCGGTGCCGCATCTCGCACCAGCAACCGTCGGCGGCATCACGACGCTGCAGGAGTTGGAGGCCTTCTTGATGGCAGAGGACGACGACGATTGGATGACATACCGATCCCCGGAAGACGAGGACCGCCTAGAGTACTACATGAGATTCTTCAGCGACAACCATGACGACCAGCAGTGCGCCGCCGCTTCCATCCAAACGGGCTACCACCGTACGTTGATGATCTGATCCTGGGAAGCCCTTCCACATCCTTCCCGCGTCAATGCTGATCAAGTGCTGCTGCTACTGCAATCGTGGGCGACCATCATCATCAAGGAACCACGAGTTTGGTAGTTATGTCCTTTCATTCATTACTCCTTTGTTTCCTGCATTTTGCATGAGTCGTTTAGCTTATGTCCCTTTGCGGTTATATGCGCTTGCTAAGGAAGATTATAGTGTTCTATGCATCTCGGTCATGATGTTTTGGTGTTACAAAAGAAAGTAGTAGAGTCTCCGGCCTAGGTAGCGAAAGCACTCGTAACACGTGTTGGTTCACCATTCCTTTAGTTGTTTAGATTGACTTAAGAGATTCGGTGGATAAGAGGTTTTTGGATCCTAAACTAAAGCAAAAAAAGGTTGAGCCATAAAAAAGTCCAACTTAATTGTGCAATAGTACGTGCGGGTGAAGATTCGCCCGCACGGGCGAGATGGAGCATAAAATGCACTCGCTTAGGAAATCACAAATTCCCGTCTGCCGGCCGGGTCAACGGCAACAAAAAGGAATGGAAATGAACTTGTAATCCACGCGGAGTCGCTTAAGCAATCCTAGTTCCGGAGATTCTACCGAGTATTTTGTAATACTTAGGTTGATTGACTTGGATTCATGGGGCATTATTACATCTTCTCTAGTCGAGGTCTGCATTTTCCAATGAAGGACATAAGTTTAAGCATTCATGCATGTGTGGTGGAGCATTGGAGATTTGAAGACAGTGATGTAATAAATCCCGTGGTGTGGGTTCCTTGATGGTGTAAAGCTACTACATATATGATGGATCAATGGAAGTTGTTCTGCCATGTTGGGCAAAATTGTTTGTTGATTATGTGATTTCTTCTCTGTTCATAGCGATGTACATATTCACAATCATGTAAGCTTCTCACATGTTCAGTTATTTGCAATATTTGTTTCTGCATACCGATCGCCATGGTCCATTGGCCATGGGATTTTTATCGCTGAAAAACGAGATACTTTGTATGTGAAACAAGCATGGGATTATTATCGTTTACTGATCTCCTTTGCATAGTGATGGGCATCGAGTTCATCACGCCCATTGGCCATGGAATTGTTATCGCTAAAGAATGATCAGCGAACGAGACGGGACTGACAAAAAACAGAGCACAAAAGCAGAGTATGTCCTCGCTTGTTCAGAATTCAGAGTTTGCGCCCCGGCCTCTGCAGCCGCCCGACGCCCGGCGAGGCAACACAAACTCCACTTACCGCCGCGATCGTGGATGTCAAGCAACACATTACACACGTCCAGTCGTCGTCTACATGATGTATAGCATCGAGCGTTCGAGGCCACCGCTGCTCATCGGCGTATGACTGCGGCAAACTACAGTTTGGAACCGGATGGGAGGGACGGGGATCGAGCTCGCCGATCGAGTTGTTGGGCAGGTGGGCCATGACGGCGCGATAGCTCGCCGTGCGGATGCCGAGATCACGGGAATGACGGCGATCGACGTGGAAGCCGGCGCCGGCGGCGAGGCCGGTGCTGAGCATGCGGCGGTCCAGTGGATTGGATCTTCTTCAAGGGTCACGTGGGTCAACCTGCACTTGTGCATATATACCGTGTACACGTGCACATACTGCTAACAGTGAAACTCGATCGTTAATTCTCGAGGAATCGGCCACTTCGCTGGCGTGGTCACCGCGCCCCCATCGACGGCGAGGTCTCCCTGCGCGGCGCGTGGTCACCGCGCTCTCCAGCCCCGTCGAGGCATTGATGTCATTCCTTCTCGGTCGTGGCGAGGCAGCCCGACACATCCTCACTTGAAGTTACAGACGACAGCAATCGGTTTGCTTGCAGCTTGCTGAATACACTCTCAGCAGGTTACAAGGAACGTATTCTGATCGCACATGTGCGACGCGTTCATACTCAACACAACCGCCTGCGCTCGCGCATGTCACACCGCACATGTGCGACGCGTTCGCCATCGGGCCCCTCCACGCCATGTCCAGCCTGTGGCGCGAGGACGACGGATGCCTGGCGTGGCTCGACGGGCGGGCCTTCGTGTAAGTGAGCTTGGGGAGCCTCGCCGCCATCTCGCACGACACGATCAGTTCACCGAGTTCTTGTCCGGTATCGTCTTGGTGCTCCGGCCGGACATGGTGGCGGCGCGAGTCAGGACGCCGCGCTCCGAGACGCGGCTGGACAAGATAAGGCGCGCGTTGTGCCGTTGGCGCCGAAGTGAGATGTGCTGCCTGCTGCGGCATCGCGCGGTGGGGTGCTTCCTCACGCACTTCGAGGGCGTGCCCATGGTGTGCTGGCCCTTCCATGCCGATCAGCACCAGATCAACAGCCGGTTCGTGGGCGCCGTTTTGGAGAACGAGGCTGGACATGAAAGACATGTGCGAGAGAGGCGTCGTTGGTTTCGTTGAGACGGCGGCACGAACTCGAAAGCTCTCGTCGCCGTAGATTGCTCTCTATGCCAGGAAACCCGCGCACCAGCTCGTCGAGGTCGCCGCTGGCTGGGAACGGAAGGCAAGCTCCGGGACTCCGAGGTCCTCGGCAATGTCGTTGGCCCAAGGCAGCAAGCCGTCGGCGACAACGCATCACACCTGCAGAAATCCGCCGTCGGACCCGACACCAGCATCACTTGCACGGCTGGGCCGGAGGCATAGACGTGAGCAGAGAACGGTACTCCCTCCCGTTTCAAAATAGTTGTCATTTGAGGTTGTCCTAAGTCAAACTTTTTAAACTTTGACTGTAGATAATTTTTTTTATATGTTAAGTTTTGAAATATGAGAATGACATAAGTAGATTCACATTGAAATATTATTTCATAAAAGTACACTTTAACTATATTTTATTAATTTTTTATAACAAAAAGTATTAGTCAAAGCTATATTTTGAAGACCGTGTCAATGTCCAAAACGACAGCTTTTTTAACACTGGAGGGAGTACGTGCCAGTGGCCGTGGCCAACAGGGGAGTGGTCGTCGGGGAGGCCGTCATCAGGGACAGATAGGAAATGGAGCTAGCTGTCCGTGCGCCGCCGCCATGTCCGTTGGGATTTTGGGAATCCGGTCCTGCTCTATTTACCTTGGTAGCCCATCAAATCCGTATGATATATACACAGCTAGCAATTTACAAACAATAACAATTGACGCTCGTAAAACAAAACATTTGCCCATTTTTCTTATTTTCAACTTTCAACTATAAGACATGTTATTATCATCTAAAATTTGAGAATCAAATATGAGTTCATTTTAGTTCCACATAACTCAACTCTCTCAAAAGTTTACAATCATTATTTGTTAACATGATAGAGCATATTAAAATCTCGTCAATAGTTTTTTAATCAATTTATAAATTTCTACTCATAAATCCAGTAGTTATATTTTGCATTTGACACAGACTCTATTTTATAATATTTGGACACGAACATTAACTATTTATGCATTGCACTTTCTATGGACTCTTTTTCTTAGGTATTTTTTTTATCTTAAATTCATTGAGAAATAGAGTTTTACATCAATTTGTTCTAAATTTCATTGTTCTAGTCTCTAGATCGAATTTGGTGTGGACTCCTGTATTATTATTGTTATCCAAAAAAATATATATATGGATTATGTTGGACATGATGGAAGGTGGGTGCTTCAGGAACATTTATCAAACGTAATTTAGACTATTTTTTTGTATAATGAAAGGGGTGGTTAATTTAAATCATGTTAGATTCAGTGGCTATCACATCTAATTTGATGGCTAGATGTTGGTTTATTGTGAGAATTTATAGGATTGTTTCTACTATTAACGTGGAGGCTTAAAAAAAAAACCCTCCAATCATTAAATAGAAGAATTCTTTTTCTTTCATCTGCTCGTTTTGTGCCACCAATAGTATTAAGGTTCTTCGAAAAATAAAACATACACTCTCAAAGGTGATGCAACACTACATTGAGAAAGAAGACACTTGTTTTTTACTGTATATTGTTCCACTCTATCCAAGCTACTTATTGGGGTCATCCGGTAAACAAGATGGTGTCTTTTTCTATGAGAGTGCTATTTTTGATTCCGAAAAGAGTTTTGTTGTGGACTTGGTACAACTCATTGGTGCCAGCTGACAGATTACCCATAGAACGAGAACAAAGTTTGTATCCAGCGAAGTTAAAATCGATATATATATATATATATATATATATAGGGACATAAACGAAACTGATACATCGCACTACATCTATTGGTGCTTGTTTAGTTAAATCTGACAACCTGACACCCCATTTCGAATGCTAGTGAAGAACTTTTGTACAAACATTGTCAAATGCTGCAAGCAGATTCACAACATCAAATGGCATAACAGTAGGCCTTGCAAACAGCAATACTGATCAGTCCATCAGTAACAGAACATGCCAACAGGGTAGCCGTTTTATTGTCCCATTTCCTCTGAAGCACGTCAGGAAGCTCAGCTTGAAGTTGATGCTGTGGTGAACGAAGATCAAGTGCCATCTAAGAAAGAAAAGAATCGAAAATGAGGTCAATCTATTCCTGACGAATGCTGTAACAGTTGGAAACTGAATACCTTAAGACACGATGCTTTGCAGAAATGGTGCCGAATTAACATGACTTGTAAAAGTGTCTTCGGAAGAATCAACGGTTACCCTTTGATGTTTTTATTTTACTGTCGCGTAAAAACACAAGGCAATGTTCCATTGTTTAACATATTGGGATAAAATCAGGAAGCCCGGGTATTGTGTTGGTCAGAACGATCGTTGTTCAATGAAAAACTTTGTACTACTGTGAAGTGAAACAGAGCAGAAAACAGAGTATCCCTTCAGACTTCAAGATTGCTGGAAATTCAGTCCCCAGCATCGTCATCAGCGCTCGACAGCATCTCCGCTCCATCCCTTCATAACGTGGTCGGAGCTGCCGCGCGAGCCTTGTCCTCGCGGTCTCGCTCGTCCATGACCGCAGCGCTTGACCTCGCCGCGCAGGAACATCCCCGCGGCCGCGACGGCAGCTCGGCAAGCGCGTTGTGCGCCATGCTCAGGTACAGATTCGAGCCCAGGCTGCCGACGCTGAGCGGCATGCCGAAGTAGACCATGCCAGCGCCGAACCCGGCCGCCATGATCGCCGCCAGTCTGTGGAGAACAGGCCATCGTTCTCGCTCGCCCTGGCCTCCACTTGCATAGTGCTGGTACTCACGGAGTCACGGTGCAGCTGCCGTTGCGCGACGCGATCTGCCGCAGCGTGTTCATGGCCTCCTGCGTCCGGCCGCGCACCAGCAGACAGCCACCGCGGCGACTCCTGAGCCAGGAAGCAGAACAGGACGGCACTGACACCCACAGGTACATGCTCCGCCACGACGCGTCACGTTCGGGAGGCCGCGCGGGAGGTTCGGTTCCTCGGTGACCCTGAATCCCGATTACTGATCGGATTCATCAACTCGAAACGAAACAAACTTCTCAGTTGGCTTAGATCCCACGCGCACGCTCGAAAACCATCCTCCAATCCCTTCATAAAGAAACAGCGCTGCCATCGATCGCCGCTTCTCTCGCAATCATTTCTAGTTCTCCACGCACCGAGGTCGGCGTGCCCTAGCGCCGCTTCTCCAACTCGCCCCCTCCGTCAACTCGCCGGAGATGGCGAAGGACGACCACTCCTTCACCCCCGGCAACGACAGCCTCCTCGACCGCTACCTCCGCGCCAAGCTCGACGGCAACATCAGCGGCCTCGCCGACGCTCGCTTGTTCCACGACGCCGACGTCTGCTCGGCCCGCCCGCACGATCTGGTCCGCGGCCACACGCCGGCACGCGTGCCCTGCAGAGACGCCGGTGACGGACAGCAGTGGTTCTTCTTCAGCCCCGCGCGCTTCGTCGGCAAGAGGAGGTCGCGCACCGTCGACGGCACCAACGGCAAGGAGTCGTGGCACGCCGAGGGCAGTCCGAAGCCGGTGGACGGCAGCAACGGCGGGCAAGTGCAGAAGTTCTCGTACCACATCAGAGCGGCGCCTGGTATCGTCGAGAAGCCGGGATGGATCATGACCGAGTACAGCTTCAAGGGCACCAGACCCGGCGACCTCGTTCTCTGCAAGGTTTACAAATCACCCCGAGGCCCTGGCCGATCCAGCGCGTCGTCGTCGTCGTCGTCGAAAGCTTCTTCATCGTCCAACACGTCGTCGGCCAAGTCAGGCACGAAGAGGAAGGCGGCAGATGACAACGAACACCTCGAGGCGGCAACACCCAGCACGCGGCCACGCCAGGCCGACCAAGGCCACATCATGATGTTCGTGGAGCCGGTGCTGCAGCTCGCATCAGCAACCGTCGGCGGCATCACGACGCTGCAGGAGTTGGAGGCCTTCTTGATGGCAGAGGACGACGACGATTGGATGACATACCGATCCCCGGAAGACGAGGACCGCCTAGAGTATTACATGAGATTCTTCGGCGACAACCATGATGAGCAGCAGGTCACCATTGACAACCAGCAGTGCGCCGCCGCCTCCATCCAAACGGGCTACCACCGTACGTTGATGATCTGATCCTGGGAAGCAAGCCCTTCCACATCCTTCCCGCGTCAATGCTGATCAAGTGCTGCTGCTACTGCAATCGTGCATGGGCGACCATCATCATCAAGGAACCACGAGTTTGGTAGTTATGTCCTTTCATTACTTCTTTGTATCCTGCATTTGCATGAGTCGTTTAGCTTATGTCCCTTTGCGGTTATATGCGCTCGCTGAGGAAGACTATAGTGTTCTATGCATCTCGGTCAAGCTTCTTGGGTGTTACAAAAGAAAGTAGTAGAGTCTCCGGCCTAGGTAGCGAAAGCACACGTTAAGACGTGTTGGTTCACCGTTCCTTTAGTTGTTTAGATTGACTTAAGAGATTCGGTTGATAAGAGGTTTTTGGATCCTAAACTAAAGCCAAAAAAAAAAAAGTTGAGCCATAAAAAAGCCCAACTTAATTGTGCAATAGTACGTGCGGGTGAAGATTCTCCCGCACGGGCGAGATGGAGCATAAAAATGCACTCGCTTAGGACATCACAAATTCCCGTCTGCCGGCCGGGTCAACGGCAACAAAAAGGAATGGGAATGAACTTGTAATCCACGCGGAGTCGCTTAAGCAATCCTAGTTCCGGAGATTCTACCGAGTATTTTGTAACACTTAGGTTGATTGACTTGGATTCATGGGGCATTAGTACATCTTCTTTAGTCGAGGTCTGCATTTCCAATGAGGGACATAAGTTTAAGCACTCATGCATGTGTGGTGACTCATCGGAGAGTTGAAGAGAATGGTGTAACAAATCCCTTGATGTGGGCTCCTTGATGATGTAAAGCTACATATATGATGGATCAATGGAAGTGGTTCTCCCATGTTGGGCAAAATTGTTTGTTGATTATGTGATTTCTTCTCTGTTTATATCGTTGTATATATTCACAATCATGTAAGCTTCTTTCATGTTCAGTTCTTTGCAATATTTACTTCTGAATACCGATCGCCATCGTCCATTGGCCGTGGGATTGTTATCGCTGAAAAACGAGATACTTTGTATGTGAAACAAGCATGGGATTGTTATCGTTTACTGATCTCCTGTGCATAGTGATGGCCATCAAATCCATCACGCCCATTGGCCATGGGATTGTTATCTCTAAAGAACGATCAGTAAACAACGAGACGGGACGGACAAAAACAGAGCACAAAAGCAGAGTATGTGTTCGCTTGTTCAGAATTCAGAGTTTGCACCCTCATCGACAGTTCCCGGCCTCATAGTCTTCATGTGGTCGGCCACCACCTTGGCGATGCGCACGAGGCCGTGCGCCGAGCTCGCCATGCGCAGCGTCTTCATCCTCTGGGCCATCTTGAAGATGCTGTAGACCCAGCAGAGGAGCAAGAAGGGCGTCAAGATCCACCCTCTTTCCCGACGACAGGCTTTTCTTTCTTTCTTTCTTTTTTATTGCGATGGAGTCCACTACTCTAGTACTTAGGAGGACGCGACTTTGTGCAAACCACAACTGGTGGAGAGCAAGCATCACGTGCTTGCCGGTATTCAGGTGTCCGTTCCATAGACACATCAACTGCAAAAATCTCCAGTGCCGGCTGCAACTGCCACCTTCTTCTCCAAATTTGATGATACAGCAATCAGCGAAGTCACTTTGATTAGTCCACTACTCTACTTGGGAAGACGCGACTTGTGCAAACCACAACTGGTGGAGAGCAAGATGACGCCATTTGTAACTTGGGAAGTGTTCAAACACATGCAGCCTCGTCAAGAGCATAGCGAGGAGTGGCCGACGGACATGGCGGCGGCGCAAGTGCTCTTGTTCCCTTGGCCGCAGCAAGGCCACATCAAACCGCATGCTGCACTTCGCCACCGCTCTCTCCGGCGCCGGCGTCCACGTCACTTTCCCGGACGGCCTCCCTCCCCGACGACCACGTACCTCCGAGCGGTGGGATCTCGCCATGTCCCTGCTGGCCACGGCCACCGGCACGCACCGTTCTCTGCTCACGTCGTTGTCATCCGCGCAGAGGGCTCGCTCGGCAATGCTAGTGATGCCGGCGTCGCGTGCAAAGGCGGAGTTCCATGCAACGATGACGTGTGCGTTGTCGGCGAGGGCCAACGACATTGCCATGGAGCTCGGCGTCCCGGCGCTCGCCTTGTGCACGGCAAGCGCGTGCAGCTTCTTGGCGTACATGTCCGTGCTCAAGCTTTTCGAGCTTGGCGAGCTGAGCTCCCGTTTCGACGAGCCGGCGGTGCGCGACCATCCTTGTTCGCGCCGCCCTCTCAACGAGACCAACGACGTCGACACCGTGCGCACAGCGGCAAGGCACGGGAGCTGATTTTCAACACGACCGCCTGCGCTCGCGCATGTCGTGCGCAAGGTGTTCGCCATCGGACCCCCTCCACGCCATGTCGTCCCCGGCCTGCGCCGGCGTGCATTCTGTGGCGCGAGGACCACGGATGCATGGCGTGGCTCGACAGCCAGGAGGACCAGTCAGTCGTGTACGTACGTGAGCTTGGGGATCCTCGCCGTCATCTCGCACGATCAGTCTGAGTAATTCCAAGGAAGGGTATAAGCAAGAAACTTGTTTAGTTTACCTGATTTACTGGTGTGTTCATTGTATAACGTGTACAGCTTAATATTTATGGGCCAGCATTTATCAAGAGGCTAGATGATCCATAATCATGTGTTGATGTTCCGGAATTCGCATGTAAAATATTGATGTGTATATTCTGATCTTACTATGGGAAATTAATTTAATTCAAGGAAATTAATTAATTCTACATTGCTTGCATGGATGGAAGTGGAACAAGTCTGAATTATGGTTCTACAGCTTTTTGACACTGCTCATCAAGAAGCATAACGCGTAATGTTCTATATTTGAGTGATTAAGCGATCCAATGGAATCGCTTTTTATCATGCGGAGTATTTTGTCCGCGGCACTTATATTACCGAACTGATTATTCCATTCGCGCTAGCAGAGTTTAGCTCAGAAACTGAGACTACAGGGTTTTACTGACAAACAATTCAGCAAGCAATCGTGGTTCGTGTCTGGAAACCTAATAATACTTCAGCAAGTGATCGTGCCCGTTTCTTGCATAATGTTTCTAGTTGTATCACATGACTTAAAAGTATGTAAGGGCGTGCTTTGTCAAATAATAACAACCTTTTTTTTAGGGACGCCTATTTTTTTTTTTTTTGAGCAATTTTGAGGGACGCCTAATAATAACAGCATGGTGACACAAAGAAAAAAGGAAAGGAAATTGCATTGCTGGGCTGTAGCTGCCAGCTGGCCCATATGGATAGAACGTAGGCCTACTCCGAGTCCAATACATGAAACCGCCTCATCCTAGGCTTGGCCCTTACGCAAACCTGCCAGTTAAACTACTGGGTCTAGCCCTTGCCAGCGCCAGATTGGATCGGACCGAATCGCTTTCTTGGGCTCCTGTCCTCTTCCTCCGCTTGAATCTGACGCCACCAACCGGCGCGCCAAATCCACCGCTGAGAGCCTCTGCTCTCGCCTCCCTCCACCCCGGCAAATCCTCCGATCAATTCCGTCGATCCCCTCTGCTCCGACGCGCGCCATGGTTCTTCCTCCCCGCCGTCCTTCCACCGAGATGCGGAGCATCCACCGGGAGCTCCAGCGCCGGAGGCCGAAGCCGCTGGCCCCCAAGCGGTCAGCGACCAAGAAGCACTCTGCTCCGCCATCGTCGCGTGAAGCAGCAAGAGACAAGGTTCAGGGTCCAAGGCCTCGTCCTCTCTCCGGGAATCCATCTTCCAAGTCTCTCGCCGCCGCTCCTCTGCCACCTCCGCCCTCCCGACCCGTCGCGTCCGCAGCCATCCCCGTCGCCGCCGCTCGCCTGATGCCTTGCACCGCAGTTCGTGTTCGCACGAGAACCATGTTGCTGCTGGGCGGGGAAATCCGAAGAGATCTGGCTCTGGCTCCCCGCGACCGTCGTGTCCGCCGCCGCCGATGGAAGCTATGAGGTTGTCTACAAGGGGAAGTTGCCGCCCGGGAATCCCTTCGCCACCGTCCATGTCGCAAGTGACCACGTCGTGCCGGACAAGCACCAGCCGCTGACGCCTCTGCCATCTGGCGCCGCCAACCTGAGCACCTCCGCGATGCAGACTCGGCCAAGGCCGACCACGGCGGGGAAGTCCATGCGCCTCGTCCGCAAGATCCTGTCAGATGGAGACATGGGCAACTTGCCGTGCGAGGATCCTTTCGGCACTGTCCGTGTCGCGCGTGACCACACGACGGCGCAAATGCCGCCGCCGCCTCGCGCCGCCAGCTCCATCGCCTCCGCCAACACCACACTGGACGCCGCGCCCAAGACTTCCAAGATTCAGTCCGCGCCAAGGCAAACCACGGCCGGCAAATCGCTGCGCCTCCTCCCCAAGCTCGCGTCGGAGATGCAGGCCGCGCCAAGGCTGACCACGGCAGGGAAGTGTATCAGCGTCGTCCAAAAGATCACGCCGGCAATGGAGTTCCCGGCCCAGGCTGTGTAGCCGGGATACTAGTTTAGCTGCTACTGGATGCGTGCCTTCCCAGTTCATGAGTAGTCCATACTCGCAAAAAAAAAAGTTCATGAGTAGTCCCCTTTTTTTGTCAACCGGATTATTTCATGAATTAACTCAGGTCCGAAGCGATGTTGTGTAATTGGCAAAAGGAAATCTCCCACATAGTTTGTAAGAATCAATATTGCAGTATGATGTAAGGCTAAAGTAGTCTGTGTAAGCATTCTATATTATCTCTAATATAACCCGTTTTCACTTGTTCAAGTGCTTTTATGCTCTGCTTTGCGTTTATCTGAAACACACACCAGATGGTTGTGCGAGATTTAAAGAAGAACTTTTGGAGATCTTGGTCAGGCTAAACCAAAATTATCATCTATTTGTATTAACTTTTTGGTTAAATTTTTTATTTTAGAAAGTCAGGAAGCATTGCCCTGTCAATTTTATTCAGAAGGAGACTGTCATAGTGACAGTTTGCAGCCTGTTTGCAGCACATATTTAGATCCCTACAGATTCAGATTGGTAAGACAGCAAATTATTTCAGATTGGCAACAAACAGTGGTGTCTTTTTATATTATATAACTATTTTCTATTCATAAAAGAGTTTTTTTTTTTTGAACTTGGTAAAATTCGTTGGTGCCAGCTAACACCACTAACTGATTACCCACAGAAACAGAATAAAGGCTGTAGCTAGAAAAGTTAAGGCCATATAGAGACCTAAAGGAAACAGCTAGTACTTTGTTGGTTAAATCTTTCATACCGTTGCCAAATACTAGTGTAGACCTTTTGTGCAAATAATGTCGAAGGATCCAAGAATAACGCAAATACACAACAACAAAATGGCATAACTTTCCTCGCAAAAAAAAAAAAGGCATAACTGTTGCCAAAGAGAAACGTTGTTCAGTCCGTCAGTAACAGAACAGGGTATCCGTCAGATACAGAGCAGAGAAAAAAAAAATACCTTAAGCGCACTAGAGCAAGCCAAGCTGTTGGTGGGCGTTCGTCCTGTATTGATCAGTTGACTAAATTGTACATGTTCACATTTTCAGGCAAGCAAACCTGCCTTGAGAGAACCACAGTACATTTTTTGAGAGGCCCGCAGATCAGGGTGTTCAATGTGAGCACCCGCACAGGGCCCCCAAAATTTGTACTCCTTTTTCTTTACTGGCAATCTCTCATGCGATGTATAACAGAGCCGAACAAACGAAATAATCTCCTAGCGAACATCGATCCTGTTCCTGTTTCTGAATGCATATGCATACTATAGAATCTAGAGCACACACACCAAGCTGCTAGTGGGCGTTCACTCTATTTGATCAGATGACTAAACTGTACATGTGAAATTTTCAGGTTTAGATACTGAAAATATCATTCCGTTTCAGTATACAATACAGTGTCTTTTTTTTTTTTTTTAGAGAGGTATACAATACAGTGTCAGTGTCACTACATACAGAAAGAGAAGAAAGGCCGAAAGGGAACTAGGCCCGATCCGAGTTGGAGCAGGCCTCCTTCTGGCCCACTATGTACTCCCAGCCACGGCGGCACGCCCAAGACCCGACCGCCTCCAGGACTCAGGAGAGAAGCCTCCGCCGCCGCCGTTTTGTCGCTGTCGCCGAGCTGGCGAGCTCGATGGAGGAGTTACAGGTGTACGAGTCCCTGAGTGCGGAGGAGGTGGAGTCCTTCGCGGCGAGGCTGGACATTCTCCCGCACACTCTGAGGCGCATCATCGTCGATCCCATGGATGGCGTCGCCGGCGTCGACCTCCGGACGGAGCTGGAGGGCTGGGTGAAGGATCACGAGGAGGAGAAGGCGCGCACCAGGGGGATGACCCTCGACCAGATCAACGAGGACACCCGCACCAGGTTCATCCCCGACATAATGGCCGCGGTGAAGCACGCGCAGGACCTCCTCGCTGCCTTGGACAGGAAAGAAGAGGAAGAGCTGAAGGAAGCCAGGAAGATCAAGAGCGCACTCTGATCGCATTTAGTTTCTGCTTATGGACTAGTGTTTCGGTGGATTGGTACTGCATGTACACCATCAACCTCAGCTCAGCTGAGCCTTGTCTATGCCTTGTTGATTCTGGTGTGGGAACAATCTGTCTAATCTGTTGACGTTTCACTGAAATTGCCTTTCCATGTCTGCTTACTAATACTGATAACTGGTCACCAGAACAATTATAGGCTATGTTGTATTGCTGCAAATGGATGACAGTAATTCCATCCATCAGTCTAAACCTCAATCTCTTGGCATTTCACTGAAGCAAGCTAGTGTACTATTGGCATTGCAGATAAAATTATTTAAGAATGTCACAGTTTGTCCTTCACAGTTGTGAAATAGAAATGCACTATGCCTCCACTCCAAGCACAAGTATCGTTGTCAGATCAGAGTTTTTTTTTTAAAATATCTAACCTTTGACTTGAAATTGACATTTTGAATCTTCTGTGCGTGGCATATATTTCACAGATCACACTGATTGGTCTAAACTTTTATGTTGGCAATTTGATTTGCTTCTCAAGATTTTCAGGTCATAAGCACGACGGCTGCTGAAAATGGTCATGGTACCATTTTGCCTGAAGCACAGAGGCTGAGGCTGATGCTGTGATGAATGAAGACTAAGTGCCATAAAACACAAATACATCTGAACTGAGTTATGAGAAAAAGGAGAACTGAAATGGAGGGCAACCTATTGCTGATGAATAAAGAATGTTTGAAACTGAATTGTGCACTCAGAGAGTGTATTGCTGCAAATTAAAAAAAAATACTTCTAGTAATTCCATCAGTCAAAACTGTTGTCATTTCTGACACGTGATGTAAACGGAGTTGGAAATTGAATGCGTCAGGCCTGATGTTTAACTTTTTTCTGTGACACAAAAACACAATGCGATGTTCCATTGTTTAGCATGTTTATACAAAAACATAATGTTGGTCAGAACGATCATTGTTCAATGAGAAACTTTGTACTGTAAAGCAAAACAGAGCAGAAAACAGAGTTTCTGTTCAGTTCAGACTTCAGAATTGCTGGAAATTCAGCGGCCAGGCCGACGAACCACCTCATCATCCTTGTGCTGCTGCTCGGCAAGCCAGCGAACAAGGCGTAACGCCGTCCCAGCACCGTCAGCAGCGCTCGAAAGTATCCCTCGCCGTCGTCGCCCATGACCGCGCACACGCCGCGCAGGAACATCCCCGCGGCCGCATCGCGGCGCGCGCGCATGCCGGTGGCCCAGGCGTCACCATGGCCACGCCGAAGCTGAGCGCCTCATCGAGTTGCAGCACCTCCAGCTGCGGGCTCCAGCGCACGACGCGCGGGAGGTTCGGTAACTTCGGTTCCTCGGTGACCCTGAATACCGATCGGATTCATCAACTCGAAACGAAACAAACCCCACAAGATGGGTCGCTTAGATCCCACGCGCACGCGCGAAAACCATCCTCGAATCGAATTCCCGCTCCGTCCCTTCATAATGAAACACCGCTGCCTTCGATCGCTGCTTCTTTCTTTCGCAATCCTTTCTAGTTCTTCATTCCACGCTTCTCCAACTCGCCTTCTCCGGCGTCAACTCACCGAGATGGCGGGGGACGACCACTCCTTCACCCCCAGCAACGACAGCCTCGTCGACCGCTACCTCCGCGCTAAGCTCGACGGCAACATCAGCAGCCTCGCCGAGCGCTTGTTCCACGACGCCGACGTCTGCTCGGCCCGGCCGCGATCTGGTCCGCGATCGCCTGCCGGCACGCGTTCCGTACAGAGACGCCGGAGACGGTCAGCAATGGTTCTTCTTCAGCCCCGCGCGCTTCGACGGCAAGTCCACAACGAAGAGGTCGCGCACTGTCGCCGGCAGCAACGGCAAGGAGTCGTGGCACGCCGAGGGCAGTCCGAAGCCGGTGGAAGGCAGCGTCGGCGGGCAAGTGCAGAAGTTGTCGTACCACATCAGAACGGCGGCGCCGGGGTCCGTCGAGAAGCCGGGATGGATCATGGCAGAGTACAGTTTCAAGGGCACCAGAGCCGGCGACCTCGTGCTTTGCAAGGTTTACAAATCTCCTCGAGGCCCTGGGCAATCCAGCGCGTCTTCGCGTCGTCGAAAGCTTCTTCATCGTCCAACACGTCGTCGAAAGCTTCTTCATCGTCCAACACGTCGTCGGCCAAATCAGGCACGAAGAGGAAGGCGGCAGATGACAACGAACACCTCGAGGCGGCGACACCCAGCACGCGGCCACGCCAGGCCGACCAAGACGACATCATGATGTTCGTGGAGCCGGTGCCGCAGCTCGCACCAGCAACCGTCGGCGGCATCACGACGCTGCAGGAGTTGGAGGCCTTCTTGATGGCAGAGGACGACGACGATTGGATGACATACCGATCCCCGGAAGACGAGGACCGCCTAGAGTACTACATGAGATTCTTCAGAGACAACCACGATAAGCAGCAGGTCACCATTGACGACCTGCAGTGCGCCGCCGCCTCCATCCAAACGGTCTACCACCGTACGTTGATGATGTGATCCTGGGAAGCCCTTCCACATCCTTCCCGCGTCAATGCTGATCAAGTGCTGCTGCTACTGCAATCGTGGGCGACCATCATCATCATCAAGGAACCACAAGTTTGGTAGTTATGTCCTTTCATTACTCCTTTGTTTCCTGCATTTTGCATGAGTCGTTTAGCTTATGTCCCTTTGCGGTTATGCGCTCGCTGAGGAAGACTATAGTGT
Organism: Eragrostis nindensis; assembly: GCA_012490785.1. Taxonomy (NCBI): domain Eukaryota; kingdom Viridiplantae; phylum Streptophyta; class Magnoliopsida; order Poales; family Poaceae; genus Eragrostis; species Eragrostis nindensis. The sequence continues at coordinate 103,796 of JAAXCT010001008.1, read as the reverse complement.
TCTATGCATCCTGGTCAAGCTTTTTGGATGTTACAAAAGAAAGTAGTAGAGTCTCCGGCCTAGGTAGCGAAAGCACTCATTAAGACGTGTTGGTTCACCATTCCTTTAGTTGTTTAGATTGACTTAAGAGATTCGGTAGACAAGAGGTTTTTGGATCCTTAACTAAAGCAAAAAAAAAGGTTGAGCCATAAAAAAGTCCAACTTAATTGTGCAATAGTACGTGCGGGTGAAGATTCGCCCGCACGGGCGAGATGGAGCATAAAATGCACTCGCTTAGGAAATCACAAATTCCCGTCTGCCGGCCGGGTCAACGGCAGCAAAAAGGAATGTGAATGAACTTGTAATCCACGCAGAGTCGTTTAAGCAATCCTAGTTCCGGAGATTCTACCGAGTATTTTGTAACACTTAGGTTGATTGACTTATTACATCTTCTTTAGTTGAGGTCTGCATTTTCCAATGAGGGACATAAGTTTAAGCACTCATGCATGTGTGGTGGAGCATTGGAGATTTGAAGACAGTGATGTAATAAATCCCGTGGTGTGGGTTCCTTGATGGTGTAAAGCTACTACATATATGATGGATCAATGGAAGTTGTTCTGCCATGTTGGGCAAAATTGTTTGTTGATTATGTGATTTCTTCTCTGTTCATAGCGATGTACATATTCACAATCATGTAAGCTTCTCACATGTTCAGTTATTTGCAATATTTGTTTCTGCATACCGACCGCCATGGTCCATTGGCCATGGGATTTTTATCGCCGAAAAACGAGATACTTTGTATGTGAAACAAGCATGGGATTATTATCGTTTACTGATCTCCTTTGCATAGTGATGGGCATCGAGTTCATCACGCCCATTGGCCATGGAATTGTTATCGCTAAAGAATGATCAGCGAACGAGACGGGACTGACAAAAAACAGAGCACAAAAGCAGAGTATGTCCTCGCTTGTTCAGAATTCAGAGTTTGCGCCCCGGCCTCTGCAGCCGCCCGACGCCCGGCGAGGCAACACAAACTCCACTTACCGCCGCGATCGTGGATGTCAAGCTACACATTACACACGTGCAGTCGTCGTCTACATGATGTATAGCATCGAGCGTTCGAGGCCACCGCTGCTCATCGGCGTATGACTGCGGCAAACTACAGTTTGGAACCGGATGGGAGGGACGGGGATCGAGCTCGCCGATCGAGTTGTTGGGCAGGTGGGCCATGACGGCGCGATAGCTCGCCGTGCGGATGCCGAGATCACGGGAATGACGGCGATCGACGTGGAAGCCGGCGCCGGCGGCGAGGCCGGTGGTGAGCGTGCGGCGGTCCACTGGATTGGATCTTCTTCAAGGGTCACGTGGGTCAACCTGCACTTGTGCATGGATACCGTGTACACGTGCACATACTGCTAACAGTGAAACTCGATCGTTAATTCTCGAGGAATCGGCCACTTCGCTGGCGTGGTCACCGCGCCCCCGTCGACGGCGAGGTCTCCCTGCGCGGCGCGTTGTCACCGCGCTCTCCAGCCCCGTCGAGGCATTGATGTCCTTCCTTCTCGGTCGTGGCGAGGCAGCCCGACACATCCTCACTTGAAGTTACAGACGACAGCAATCGGTTTGCTTGCAGCTTGCTGAATACACTCTCAGCAGGTTACAAGGAACGTATTCTGATCATTGCATTTCCTTGTATTTATCGCAGCTGCACGTTCTGGTCGGCGTCAAGCTGGAGTCTTTGTATGGGCACGGACATGGCGGCGGTTCACGTGCTTGCCGGTATTCAGGTGTCCGTTCCATAGGCACATCAACTGCAATATCCACTTCCGGCTGCAACTGCCACCTTCTTCCCCAATTTGATGTGATTCTTTAGAGAGAGAGAGAGAGAGAGAGAGAGAGAGAGAGAGAGAGAGAGAGAGAGAGAGAGAGAGAGAGAGAGAGAGAGAGAGAGAGAGAGAGAGAGAGAGAGAGAGAGAGAGAGAGAGAGAGAGAAGAAGAAGAAGAAGAAGATCACAAGGAGATGTTACAAACATCGAGCCCTCATCAAGAAACGTAAGGACTTCTAATCTTTTATCCCTCCCAAGTTGCCAACAGTGGTGGCCGTGGCCGGCGATACAGCAATCAGCGAAGTCACTTTGATTAGTCCACTACTCTACTTGGGAAGACGCGGCTTCTGCATACCACAACTGGTGGAGAGCAAGCATCGGAAGCGTTCAAACACAAGCAGCCTCGTCAAGAGTCCAAACACACAGCGAAGCGAGGAGGGGCCGACGGACATGACGGCGGCGCACGTGCTCTTGTTCCCGTGGCCGCAGCAAGGAGACATCAACTGCATGCTCCACTTCGCCACCGCTCTTTCTGGCGCCGGCGCCCACGTCACTTTCCCCGACGGCCTCCCCGGCGACCACCCCCGAGCTGTGGGCGATGCCTTGGAGCTCGCCATGTCCCTGCTGGCCTGCACGGCCACCGGCACGTACCGTTATCTGCACGTCGTTGTCATCCGCAGAGGGCTCGCCCGGTGTCGCGTGCGAAGGCGGATTTCCACCGGTGACGTGCGTTGAAGCCGACGGCCTGCTCCCCTTGGGCCAGAGACATTGCCGAGGAGCTCGGCGTCCCGGCGCTCGCCTTCTGCAGGGCGAGCGCGTGCAGCTTCTTGCCGTACATGTCCGTGCCCAAGCTTTTCGACGTTGGCTGGCTGCCCTTCCCAGCCAGCGGCGACCTCGACGAGCCGGTGCGCGGCAGTCCGTGCATGGAGAGCTTCCCAGTTGGTGCCGCCGTGTCAACGAGACCAACGACGTCGACCCCGTACTGCACGCACGTGCTCGCCAACCTCACCGCGCACAGCGGCAAGGCACGGGCGCTCATACTCAACACAACCGCCTGCGCTCGCGCATGTCACACCGCACATGTGCGACGCGTTCGCCATCGGGCCCCTCCAGGTCATGTCCTGCCTGTGGCGCGAGGACGACGGATGCCTGGCGTGGCTCGACGGGCCGGCCTTCGTGTACGTGAGCTTGGGGAGCCTCGCCGCCATCTCGCACGACACGATCAGTTCACCAAGTTCTTGTCCGGTATAGTCTTGGTGCTCCGGCCGGACATGGTGGCGGCGCGAGTCAGGACGCCGCGCTCCGAGACGCGGCTGGACAAGACAAGGCGCGCGTTGTGCCGTTGGCGCCGAAGTGAGATGTGCTGCCTGCTGCGGCATCGCGCGGTGGGGTGCTTCCTCACGCACTTCGAGGGCGTGCCCATGGTGTGCTGGCCCTTCCATGCCGATCAGCAGCAGATCAACAGCCGGTTCGTGGGCGCCGTTTTGGAGAACGAGGCTGGACATGAAAGACATGTGCGAGAGAGGCGTCGTTGGTTTCGTTGAGACGGCGGCACGAACTCGAAAGCTCTCGTCGCCGTAGATTGCTCTCTATGCCAGGAACGCCGCGCACCAGCTCGTCGAGGTCGCCGCTGGCTGGGAACGGAAGGCAAGCTCCGGGACTCCGAGGTCCTCGGCAATGTCGTTGGCCCAAGGCAGCAAGCCGTCGGCGACAACGCATCACACCTGCAGAAATCCGCCGTCGGACCCGACACCAGCATCACTTGCACGGCTGGGCCAGAGGCATAGACGTGAGCAGAGAACGGTACGTGCCAGTGGCCGTTGCCGTGGCCAACAGGGGAGTGGTCGTCGGGGAGGCCGTCATCAGGGACAGACAGGAAACGGAGCTAGCTGTCCGTGCGCCGCCGCCATGTCCGTTGGGATTTTGGGAATCCGGTCCTGCTCTATTTACCTCGGTAGCCCATCAAGGGAACAAATGCGGCCGTTTTCCATTTTCCTTTATAGGTTCGCTTATAAACACAACCAAAACAAATGAACTTTTAATCAGAATTAGACATCGGTAATTAACTGTCACTGAGCTGAAAACTATCTCAAATGTTAAATTAATTACTGGAAGGATTTTCCGTTAATCAGAGAGAATTGCCCGATGCATTAGCAAATAATGAAGGTTGCCTCCACAAGTTATAACAATTGAAACCAGCGCAGCTGGGGTTTCTGCTGTAATCAACAAGCTAAATTGGATCATCCAAACAGAATTCAATACAAATAAAGAGCAATAATTTTATAGGGATAGGGTTTGCGTATGTGCGTTTATAAGGGTGAGTGTGCGTGCGTTGTGAATGTCTGAGTTGTACTGTGTAATCGCAAAAAAAAGAGCAATAATTTTAGCCAAATTCTCATCGGAAAGTAACCCAGTTGAGTGGACAATTCGTCTAAACACAGGCCTATTATTAGAATTGAAGGAACCAGCAACCAGTAAAAATAAGACAGCCCTGATAGAAAGAACCTAGGAGCAAGGAGGAAAGAAGTCTAATCCTGATGATCGTATTAGCAGGTTCAATATGCCAGGTATTAGGAGTTTTACTGTCCAAAATAATGACTATTAGTTTCCTCAAACTAATGTTTATTAGTTTAAGGGTGGTTTTGTAATTTGGTGTTAATTAAAGAATTTACATTCAATACCGACAACAGTTGTTGGGCCGTCCTGTGTTTCTGTGAAGCCCAATAAGAAAAAAAAAACCCAGAGCCTAGGATCGAAGAGATGGCGGCGCGTGCGGGGGAGAAGAGATGGAGCGAAGCGGAGGAAATCGTTTGCATAGCGGAGAACAGAAGGCTCGCGATGCCGCAGATGATCGGCTTCGGCAGCTCGTCGGCGATTACGCGCGAAGCCTTCCGTGAGCAGCTGAGGGCGGCCTATGACGAGGAGAAGGCGGCGGGGGACCAGGCGACAAGCGACTCGATCGGTTGCCTCCTCTTCTGGATGAGCGTCCACCGCCACGTGCCTCTCGAAGAAACAAGTAGGGTTCCCACACGCGCACGCGTGATAATCGTGAGTGTTCGCTCTCGGTTCGATTAGTTTGATGAACCTCAATTTGCAGCGCAGCTTGAGCCCAAGCACTTCACGCACGGACCAGTGCCGTGGGAAGCCAGGATCCGCGACACTGCGCAGGTCTTCTCCGTCGTTGTGAAGGGGATCAAACCGGATCTGGGCTTCCAGTGGCCGCTCGAGGTTTAAGGATTCGTCGCGGTCCGGGATAACGTGGATTTCAGGCGGAACGTCATCTTTTACCACGACAGGAACAATTGCCAGACACTAAATGCCGATGTAATGCCTGTGAAATAAGTTAATCTCCTTCCCAAAGTGCATTCATCTCTGATCCCATTTCTGGATTACTTCATTTTGTACTATTTAGAAGTCTCGCGCAGTTTATAGAACCAATACGCGATTGATGATTCACGGTTACCTAAATTTTAGGATTTATTTAGAACTATCCTAGTATGTTATTCGGCTCTGATTTCATCGATATGTGTGCTGACTTATTGCTTCCTCTTTTCCCTGTATAATTGTGTAATGTTAATAGACATTTGCTTGCCACTGCTCCTTGAATCACACTATAACAAGTTGGTATAGTTTGCTCTAACGATTGTACAACATCGTGAAGTATTTTCCCTTAGATTGGTTATTGGCGTGTGTATGGCCACCCTTTGTGTTTATTCACTTTGTTTGGCAACTCAACCGTGGTGCCATGGGCTAATAGCTCACTGAATTGATGTATGAAATAAATTGATGACAACCGCTGAGAGAAATGGCATGCTATGCAGCTTCAACACACTACAATAATAAAGCTTGATTAAATCGCACCATGATAATCAATATATTTTCTATGCATTATTAATAGTTGGATAGTAATTTTATGAACATGCAGTTATCATTTAATTGAGGTTTGAACTTTGAAGTCCCTAAACTTCTATGGTTGTAGTCTAATATGTGAGACTTTAACATGCGATTCTTATCATGCACATTCAATTCAAATTTTCAAATTGGACCTCCCTGCACCCCTGAATCCACCGAATCACAGATCAACAGATGAGACAAATGATTCGGCTGCGTTTCTACCTCTGTTGACTCAGTTGTAATGTTCAGTTTGTGATTTGGCGAGCCCAGACAATATAAGCATGGAAGTTCCTGGAAAGCAGTTTAATTTTATTTATGCTTATCCTCTTGAATCATCTTCCTGCAATAACTGATGCACTTTCGAAGTTCTAATATTGAACTCCACATGATCTTTGCAAAAATTAGTCCTCCCTGATCACCCCACTATTGCTCATATAACATAAATGGTGTGTTAGCGCTAGAAAAGTTCCAAGTTCCCTTTGACATCTCTTTGGAGCTGGGTTTGTATTTGCATTGACTCGTTTATAAAGTTCAGGGAGTTGTATAGTTTTGTGCTTGATGGCCTACATAGAAGTTTACACATTTCTGTGATGTCTGAGTTCAATTGTCATGCTTAATTGCTACTTCTCCGGTCATTTTTATTTCAGTAACTGAATACGCTGCATCGATTCCAATATTCAGTACAGATCCCCCTTTAACCCTCTTTTTAATGTAACATAAATATGATGCGGCTCAGTACATTTCTATGTTTTCTCATTTTTGAGAACTCAAATGTGAACCCTGTAGCGTAGCTTATGTTACAATAATTCAGTGCACTTATGCTGCTGTATTATGGCATTACATCGTATTAATTAATTCTTCTTTTTTAATTTGCAAAGAATATATTACTGGCTTATTAGTTTTGACTGAAACAAAGCTTGTTTGTAGGACTCATCCTTGGTGTTAACTGGCCCTAGCCGTGCGATTGTGGCCGGCAATATTATCCAGTTTGAGGTTGAACTAAAAGTAAAGGGAACCAGGGAGTCTGAAGATAAAATGCTAAGCTTCCTGTTCGTTGACCATAACTGTATTGTGGCCAGGTCATCATATGGTAAACTTTTTAGAGAGACGCACATCAACAAATACTGCACAACAGAATTGCTGTTCGCTCAACTGGGAGTTGCAGTGGAGGCAACAGTTGATGTGAAAGTTGTGGAAGGCTTGCGGAACCCGTTCTGCCTACGGATTATTGCTCGGACCAAAAGTTTCCCTCATGATGACTTCGTGCTATTTGATCCTCGAGGTGGCGGCATAGTGGAAAGTGACGAGGGCACGATCAAACTTTCTCGATCGGTTGTCTCAGTGGAATCAGACGGAGAGCTCATACTTTTTGCAGAGGCTCGAGAACCTAACAGCAGTGCAGTTGTAAGTGACACTATCACGCTTACTCCGAAAAGAGAGAGCACAAGTGACGGGTTCCTTAACCTTGGGTTCTGTAAGATGGAAATCTGCGTATCTTGGTCACTTCTCCTTGGGTACCTCTAAGCTCATCGGCAAGGTTTGACATTTCGGAAAAACCAAAAGAACCGCTACCAAAAAAACCGGTCCTGGAAACCGAGAAAACCGGACGGTTTACCGTTTGCTCCAATAACACAGTGTTAATTTTCGCGAAAAACCGGCCGGTTTTACTAACCGACCGGACCGGTTTTCCGGTTTTCGCAAAAACCGGTCCGGTTTGACCGGTTTTGCGAACCCTGCTCATCGGGTCCTCTAACAACTGTTGTTAGTAGCCTTGTATTGCAGAGTGTTCTGTGCTGTGCCGCTGTCCGCTTCCTGTACGGTTATAAACTCTGTTATTTGGTATTCTGCTGGGAACTGCTTGAGTACCGTGTAGTGAATTATTTGCGAGGTTACGATGCTCTCGCCATTTGTTTTTGTTTCACGTGTCTCCATTCACATTAGATCTCGTTTTGGTTCAATTGCTTTGAGGCGTGCTGTTCAGACGGAGCGCTCATACTTATTGCAGAGGCTCGAGAACCTGACAGCAGTGCAGTTGTTGTAAGTGATACAATCACGCTTACTCCGAAAAGATATGGCACAACCGATGTGTGTTTTAACCTTGTCTTCTGTATGATGGAGGTCTGCGTATCTTGGTCACTTCTCCTGTCGTATCTCTGACAATAGTTGTTAGTGACCTTGTAATGCCTATTGTTTTGTGCTATCTTCTCCCTGTAGTGGTTTATTTGGTATTCTGTCATTTGGTATTCTGCTGGGAGCTGCTTTGAGTATTGTGAAGTGGTGAATTATTTGCAAGTTATGATGCCTTCTGCCGTTTGAGTTTGTCTTGTGTTTCCTTATTCAATATTAGATATCGTTTTATTTCAATGCTTTGAGGCGTGTACGTTGCTTTTCTATTGCACATCCAGAAAATTGTTGTGGTACCTTGCTACTAGCATCCTTCCCATTTCCTATACGCAACAAAAATTGGGCAAAGAATATCGTAGCAGGGACTGGCAGCATCTTTGACCCTCGAACTTATATTGCACTGAAAAGCTTTTATCACCATGAGCTTGTTTTGTGTTATATAGTGATGTCTTTAGGTCCTTACTATGTGGAACAGGAACACTACCGGATTGCTCAGTACTAGAATCATCGCAGGGATCTGTTACATGCTATTCTTTGACGACAAATGTGGATTTTTTTCAATGCACATATATAACAATGTATAACATCATAACATGAGTCTGTACTTGACTACCAACATCTCTTATACAGGGTTATACCCATGTATATATTGTATGAAATATAGCTATAAGAGACTCCGATAATCCGTTTCAAAGTCAATCATACAATTATATTCTTCCATGTCTATATTTCTCTAACCGTTTCAAATTCGAATCATACAATTATATTCCATGTCTGTATTTCTCTAACCGTTTCAAATTCGAATCATACAGTATATATACTGTATGATTCGAATTTGAAACGGTTAGAGCAATAATCTACCTTGGTGCTGGAATCACCTTTTTGTTTTTGGCTCTGCCTGTTGCAGCTTGATACACACTTTGTCACTTTCCCTTGCTGTCATTTGTTTTGGCCGTTTAGACGTGCATCGTTAACTTTGGTTGCAGTTCGAACAAAGGATGTCGGCTGCTCTAGGTGTACAGCTAGCCATTTGTAATGAAGGCGTGCAGTGTAGCCTTAGAGCATCTCCAGCAGTGTTACTAAAAATGAGTTTAGGTATAAAAGAGAGAAGATTTAGCAATCCATTTTGTTTTCGTCTCCAGCAGCATATCTAAAACTTGAGACCTAAAAAACTTTCTCTAAATACTCTAATTCTCGGGGTCCATAAAAATCACAAGACACAGAACAACGACAGAAAATTACAACTTTTAGGAAGGATTTATTTGCAAAAAGCCTCGCATGGCTTTACCCACGGCGACGCCATTCGTTTCCTCCTCCATGGTGGTGCCGACAAAAGGCGAGACCCGAGGTGCAGCGCGGGCTCGACCAGCGCGGCGCGGCGTGGACCAGCCCGTCGACGCGGGCCGGGGCGAGCTCGACCATCGCGCAGCGCGGTGTCGACCAGCCCGTCGCGTCGTTGGTCGCCATGGTCGGGATTCGGGACGGGAGGAGCAGGAGGAGGTGGGGGAAGGTCGTCGTGGCTCTCGACCGCGCGAGGTCACCAGCCACAGCAGCGGCGCCGTGCTTGTGAAGCCTTGGACTGAACAATCAATGGCGAAGCTGGGGGGGGGGGGGGGGGGGGCGGCGGGGGCCATGCCCCCCCCCCCCCCCCCCCCCCAACTTTCGAATTTTTTCAGAGGATGTAGTCTTCGACCATGTTCATCCATGCAAGCAATCGAAGTCGCAGGGGAGGATATTTCAACGGAGCAAGGTGGGGAAGTCACCCTAACTAACCTTGCACCATGTACCCTCTACCCCCTCCACCCCAGGTCCCCTAGAGCTCCGGCGCCCATCTGCAGTCCGCCATGGCCATGGCTGCCATGGAAAACTCTCCTGTCTAAAGGAAGAAGAAGAGATGAAGAGATATTGGCTAATGGGCCACTAAAACTAAAGGCAATGAGGGCCGACTTGTTGAGAAAAAAAATGGTGTTTGGGCCTACTAGCTGCTGCCGTTTCCATTGCTCCTTTTCTTTTTTCTTTTTTGCGAGTATATAGCTGCTATCAGTGCAATAAAATGTCTCTCAAAAAAAAAAACAGTGCAATAGCACCGTTACTTTGTCTGACTGTCTTCTGGTCGATCCATCGATTAATTTGCAGCTACTCGTCTATTTTTCCACGGCTACTTGGTGCCGCACAGCTACCAAATCAATCAGTTTGCTCATTCTCAAATGTCGATTTATTTGAAACAATTGACACAAATGTAAGCAGTGCCTGAACTCTTAACTACCGCGCATCTACCGGTAATTGTTTTTATACATGGCTCTGCAGCGAGGTTAGGGTTGGGAGATTGGGGGCTTTCATGGCCGCTGGACCTAGAAGAGAGATACGGGGAAGTGGGAGAGACAGCGGAAACGGAGGCGCTGCCTCGCGAGCGGCAAGAGATGGCGGTTGAGCCAATATTGGGGGTGGGAGAGCTCGAAGGCGACGGGTTAGTGGCGGGGGAGCTTGACAGCGACGGGTTAAACACGGCGGAGGACTGTTGGTCGTTTGTACGCACCTACTTATATACCGCAAATGGACGGTGTACAGTTGTAGCACTTTTTCCCCTAGAGTATTCCAAGGTTTAATATCGAACCACAGAGAACAAGCGGGACTTAAACTATTATTTAAACTACTAAATTAATATAGCAAAAGTGTGTGTGGAAAGGATGGTTAACAACTAGAGATGAAAGAGCCTGCGGTTGTAACAAGGTTATGTAAAGGATTCTCTCCTATGGTTTGGGGTACTGGCATGCAACTCTAATTAATGGTCGATTGATAGGTTTAGTATTCTACAAGACATGGTGGTTTCATTCTCCTCTCGCCCTGTCACGACAAGGGTTAATAGTTCCCCACTGGTTTCTTGCACGATAATAACGTATTGATCAGATACGAAATAGAAGCATCACATATATTGAACGCATCAAAAGAGTATTGTAAGTGTGAGAGTTACATAACCAGATTTCCCTCGCCACGGAGAGAATATGAGATCTACTCACGCATCATACTATAACACATGAACATGGCTACAATGGGACGCGGGATTTTGGCGTGGTCCCACAGGTGCCGATTGAAACGGCAGTGTGCTGGTTGGCATAATCTTCCTTTTTGGTGGTGATGATCGGTGATCGCCGTCTTCGCCGCCACAACCTTCAACCTAGGTCAAAACCTCTGTCTGTCTGTCGTCTCCCTGTTTCGCGACCCCCGATCTTCTCTTTATAGTTCCTTTCGATTATGGGCTGAACTTCACCGACTCCGACTCTTATATTTCTTCTGGGCTTCATATTCTCCGAGTGGGCTTCATGCTTGGGCCCGACCTCCGCGGTGCCGGTCGGCACGTGGCTGTGCCGACCGGCACGGACTCAAGTTTCTTCATTCTTCGGGCCTCCGGCAGCTCTTTATCCGTAGTCTCTTAATTTTCACCTATTTCCTGCAAATACTTTCAAATACACAGAAACTACGCATATATATAATAATGGGGGTTAATTGTTAGCAATAATGACATAAAAAGGTATTAAAAACACCATTTTTCATATAAAATGAATACCTAGAAAGCACCAACAGCTCCCGCACACTCAAATCATTGCTAGTCCTCGAGCAATACAAATCAAGAAAATCATCAGCGTGCTTTAGTCATGCTAAGAAGCAAAAACTCTTACAAGTCTTCAACTTAGCTATTGTCAATCATCTCGTCAAATTAGTATCCCTCCACAAGACTTTCTCTCAATTTTTGAAAACAATTTCACCTCAAAACTTGAGTCGACCAAATCAATCACAAGGCTTATCAAACAAATATTTTTGTCTCCCTTCATATCACGTAAGATGAATGCAAAAGCTTCAGACTTCACTCAATCGCTAAAATGTATTTCCTTCCCTCTCCTATTCTATAGCATAAGGCTCTTTTGTGGATCTCGGAAAGTAATATAACCAAATTGAAACGAAAGAACAACTAAGTCAACAATTCGCTCAATCATGCCTTCTAAAAGGGAGTTTTCATTATGAGAATACAGAATATAAGCACAAGGATCAATGGTAATACGAAGTAGATGAGAATGAACGAGATAGAATTAGGATAGGATCAAGCTTGAAGTATATACAGATCCCTGAAAATTTTAACTATTTCTGCAGTCTGCTTCCTCTGATATTCATTTTTTTTCTTTCTCTTTTCGGCCTTTTTTCCTTTATTTTCCTTCCGTGCCGATCGGCACAGTATTGTGCCGGTCGGCACCTGACCAATTTAATTATTTTTCTTCTTTTTCTTCCTTTATTTCATTGCAGACTGCTATCAGAGCATGTTTTGAATCGAAATCTGTCTAAACTTCACATTTGCTTGTAGGTTGTATCAAGGAGGAGGGATAAACAATGAAGTATCGGTTTATGGATAGAAAGAAGTTGATGATAGATGGCTAGCAAACTGAGATGAACAAATGAAACTTCTCCCTTCTAGCTTAGTCGTAATCAAGAGCAAAGAGTTTACAAAGATGCTTTCTTATCAAAAGGTTTATGTGTAGGCTTCTCTCATCTCATTTGGCTTAGTGTAATAGGTACAAAATCAAATCCTTAGCTAAATGCTTCAACTATGATGATAGAAGGGGTTTTCGAAAAGTGGATATATAAAGGCAAGCGATTATTCAATGAACTCAAGTAGATTGGCAAAACGATCGTCAAAAACAAAATCAAGAATATGGGGTAACACATCGATTCGACAACTAACACTAACTTTATTCAAGACATTGCAATAATTCTTGACCTCGAAGCTTAACTAAGCACACCATCTCAAACCTCTCTTAGAAAACTCTCACACTTTCACACACTAACTCAAACCTTACTAAATCGAAGCAAACGACCTTAAGAAGTGTAAGGGCGAATCCCCCACACTCAAACCTTGCAATGTCCCTATTGCAAAAGAAAAACGACTAGACCAAACCTAATCCGAAATGCCATGCCTCCTCAACATGCTAAAGATGCTTCGAATATTCCGCATGAGAAAAGAGTAGTCCGCCGCGGCCATGCTCTCCATGTCGTCAATTCGTATATCAATGTCCCGATGGTGCCTATAGCATCTCTCCATATCATAATAAAGACGTTCAATGTTTCTTCTGTAGATTGGGCAACAGTTGGCAGGACGATCATGACGCTCATCTCGCAGGGGCGAGTTTCTGTTAAAACCCCTCTGTGCCGATCGGCACGTGTCCCGTGCCGGTCGGCTGTTGGCGATTTCTAGCATACCATTTTATATGCCAACTGCGTCCTATTTAGAGCATAAATGTCATCATTATAGGCCATTAACCCTTGATAATAGCACCATATTTGTATATATGTCGTTCTGGAGCTTTATTGCAGAAACAGATGAAAAGGACGACATTCTGGACATTGGGGCTGATCTGGACCTGAAGAGAAGAGAACCAGCAGAAAAGGCCCACTGTGCCGATCGGCACAGCCATGTGCCGATCCGCACATGGGACTCCAAGGCCACCGAAGCTGGCCCAACATTCAGTTTATTCTAGAAGGAAGTTATCCGAACCAATCTTGGAAGATATTCATCACGAAGAGATAAAAGATACTCGAAGATTTGAAAGAGCAACACAAGACTTGATCTCGAAGAAAACTGATTGGAAGGCCCACATGGAAGCTACTTAGGACTTCGGAACCGACTTAGGGAGGAAACCGAGCTGGGCACGAGGTGTGCCGATCGGCACAACCCCTGTGCCGATCGGCACAAGGACTCTTTTCCCGAGAATCCTTTCCTTTCTGATGTACAGCCCTATATAAACTTGTAAAGCCCTAGGGTTTCGGGATCCGCCGCCAGAGGGACAACACAGCTAGTAAGTTTAGAGCCGCCGGGGTTTTGCCCCATTCTTCATGTTCTCTAGTTGTTGATCAAGAACCATTGGTGCTAAAGAGGTGATCCATCAAGGTAGGCCTACTAGATGGTGATGTATCTTGCACTATGTATTATCGAAGTATGGTTGAATATGTGGATGAATGGTTTTGATTATTGATTGCCTGGATTTTATGGTCTTTACATGCACTTGTTCCTACGCTTAGTGACGACTAAGTAATAGATGATTATCTTAATTGTGGTGGCAAAAAGAGGTGAGAGGTTCAATCTCTCACTATCTCCATTGTGGTTAAGGTAGCATTGGGATCTTGTACTGCGCCATAATTGCACGTTGTCTCTGTACCTCCACAGCCGCTAATGCATACGCGATGATCCTTGAGATGAGGTGTAGAGTAGGAAGGGGCTACCGATTAAGGTGAACTGGTCGTGACAGGGCTCGTCGGAAAGGGGTCTCGACTTACCGATCTTCGGTTATCAATAATTGAGTAATTCCGTTTATGATGCTATTTGATTAAGCTTCTTGGTTACGATCTCAACTAGCAGACTTGGCTAAACTTACCCCATGATCTAATCAGGTTCCTAGGCTGTTCGGACAACCTTCGGTCAACTTAGCCATCGCGCCGACCGGCACGCCCCTGTGCCGATCGGTACGGCTCCCTGTTTTCCTGAAACTCACGCTCACGCTCACTAGAAAGCTTGGCTAACTCTTTTACTGACGATTTTGCTTAATTCCCACTGGTCCTTGTGGTTCGATTAAACCTTGGAATACTCTTCTAGGGGAAAAAGACTACAACTGTACACCGTGCTCTTGCGGTATATAAGTGGGTGCGTAGATACGACCAACAAGCTGTCTTTTTCTGGCGCCGTTGCCGGGGACCTTTGTTCGATAGGCATTGTTTGAAGTTTGAGAAATTGGTCACTGTGCCGATCGGCACATCTGTGTGCCGACCGGCACAGGGCTTTCTTCCTTTGATTTCTCTGTCTTTTCTAGTATATATGTCCTGTTTTATTTAACAGACAGGTATGGACGGCGCTAAGTCGAATAAACCCTTTAATTACCTCGATGATCCAGAGATTCTCTTTCGCAAGCGTAAGGCGGAAAAGAAAAGCAAGTCAGTGGGAGACATAGAAGACAACCGCGAGCCACTCAGCCCGAAGGCATTGTTTGCAGCTTTAGAAGAAGACAAGGTAGAAGGAGTTCCTGAAAAAGAAGACATGGGAGACGCAACACCAATTGCTAATCGTCTCAAGCCTGCCTTGGACAATGTTATCAAGACTGAATTCACTGCACAAGCTCAACCTTTTCGGCTGGAGCGCTACATGTCTTTGGTTGGTCAACAACCGTTCACAGGTTCTGAAGATCCTAATATGCATTTGCAACACTTTCATGAAATCTGCGGTACCTTTCAATTGGAACATATGAATGACAATGAAGCCAAGGTGCGATTGTTCCCTCTATCTCTTATTGGGCGTCCTAAGCAGTGGTACCATGGGCTACCTACTGCGACCAAGATTAGTTGGGATCAACTTTCTGCAGAATTTTTGGCAAAGTACTTCCCTCCAGGCAAGACTCAAGCTTTGAAGAACAAGATCCTTGGATTCACTCAACTTGCTGATGAGAGCGTTGGAGAAGCATGGAATCGCTTCAATGAGTACAAGGATGCTTGTCCGCACAATGGTCTTGCTGAATGGGAGCTAGTGGAGAGGTTCTACACGGGTTTGAATCTTTTGTCCCGACAACACTTAGATGCTTCGGCTGGAGGATCGTTTTTGGACAAGACACCCGCTCAAGCCACGGCCTTGATCAAGAAGATAGAGCAAAATCAATCATGGGTCAGTGAGAGAGAAAGTAGAAGCCTTCAACTTTCCACGGGAAAGATGAAGAGTGTGGTGGAAAGAGCCTATGATGAATTGCTTATGGACAAGCTTGACACCATACAAAGGAGATTGGACAAGATTGATCATATTCCCAAGGAAGAGACCGTCAAGCTAGCGGAAGCCCGTTCCACATGTGAAGAATGTGGAGAACTTGGTCATGTGAGCAAGGATTGCCCCGAAGATGTGAAAATGCTCAATTATGTCAAGAGTCAAGGATGGAAGACTCTATATCAGCAACAAAGGAGTAGCTTCACCCCGTCATCGTCTATGCAAAATGCCATCCCTCTTCATATTCAATGCCAAGAGTTCTTTCAAGCTCAAGAGAAGGTCAACAAGGACACTCAAGCCAAATTCAAGGAAGGTGATCGTGTGCTTGAGACAATCAATGACAAAGTTATCGAAGTGGGGAGTTCTAATCAGCAAATCCTCCAATTCATGAAGATGATGGAGAAACAAATGGCCCAATTAGCGGAGTCGGTAAAAGGCGAGAAAGGAGCTCTTCCTGGTAATACCCGCTCTGCAGAACAGCTGAAATCCATCGAGACGAGGTCTGGGAAGCAAACTGAAGATCCAAAGTTTGCAGCTGGAGCAAGACGACCCCGTGCCGACCGGCACGACTCTGGTGCCGATCGGCACGATACAGTTGAAGGTGCCGACCAGCACACAGAAGGTGCCGATCGGCACACAGAAGAAATTGACCTCTCGGGTCTGAAAAAGGGAACTGAGAACAAGGAACACGGTCCTGCTACCTTTCTGGATACGCAGCTGTTGACCAAGACAGAAAGGATTCGACATCATGATGAGCAATTCTCCAGGTTTGTCGATATTATGAAGAAGTTATATATCAATGTCCCGTTCCTTGATGCTCTTCAAGTGCCCACGTATGCTAAGTACATAAAGGATATTATGCAAAGCAAGAAGTCCTTACCATCAGAAGAAGTAGTGAAGATGACAAGGGAGTGCACTGCAGCTATTAATGACATTACACCAGAAAAGAAGCCCGACCCCGGATGTCCTAGTATCCGGTGTTTGATTGGATCTCAAACCTTTGAAGGGGCTTTATGCGATCTTGGAGCAAGTGTAAGTGTCATGCCTCGCTGTTGGCGGTCGTTATTGATCAATCTTTACCACCAACATACTATGAAATGAGGCTCACATGAGGACATAAATAGGATATTATTTATAACTAATGCCTCTCCACGAGTTTTGGTGATATTTTGACTGCAGGACGAAATTCACCACAAATGGGGGCAAAAGCCTACCGGCCGGCCCCATCATAGGCCGGCCGGCCTATGTTGGATCCCAACACGGTCCAGCAACCCCAGGCATCCCCCAATGGGCTCAAACATCAAGGATCAAATGGCCAACAAGTATTTCCGAACTCGGAGTATCGACCACTGCGCAAGGCCCAACAAACAAGCCCATCAACCACTCAGAAAGGCGTCAAATCACAGAGCAAGACCGTGGATCTTAATGGGCATACCAAGAGGGGCCAGCCCACAAAAATTTGAGGCATTTGGAGAAAAAAGCCCGCCGGCCGGTCTAGGCCCTAGGCCGGCCGGCCAACTATTTTCTCCGAATCGGCCCATCTTTTTCCAGTCGGTTCCAGAGTCGGTGGCAAGCAAACTTGACGCACCGGCTAAGTAAGGAGACGTCGGCAAGTAAGGAATATCCACAAGATTCCCCTAGCATGAAGGGACCTTCTCCACTCTCCCAAGGAAGCTCCACACTGTAAATAGAGGACCTCCCCCTCACTCTCAACTTGCACCTTGACACATGAGTTTTGAAGAGAAGTGAGAAGCGAAGCGCTGCCCACATAGTAGTGTAGGGAGTGAGTGAGAGGATAGGAGAGTGAGTAGTCCCGGAATGCCGGGACTATACTTCTTCGTCGCCTCGGGTATGCTCCTCGCCTGGGAGTAGTCGTCCGAGTCTCCCGAGCCGGGTAACATGTAAGGAGATTATTGGTCGGGCAATAAAGTGAGATATTCTGCTTTATTTATTTGTGGGTTTTAGGTATGCTTTAAATATTTATTTATTTATTGCATAGACTAGCTTACCGCATGCTTGCTAGTTGTGATGATAGATATAAACGTGGTGTTTAGATCTAGAGTTATCCCTGATTTGCTCTTGACCCCACGGAGGATGGTAGCCGCGAGTACGTGTGACAGACGTACCGGTCTCTGTAATCCACCACGTCCGGGTTATTGTTTTTAGTAGGGTTTTCAATAGCACGTAGTTCCCCTTAGTAGTTGAACCTAATTCTCGGGTTGCTACTCTGGCATGCGTGTGCCCCGAAACGAATAATAGAGTAAGGATCTTACCAAGTTGCCCAGCTATATAACTCCTTATCATTAGATTGCCTGGCCCTAGGACTCTTTCGCTTATTGCTTTATTTATCTCTTAGCTCAACTGCCCGGACTTGATTAGATTTGAGATAGTACACTTCATGTTCCCTGTGGATAAATACGATACTCTGGAATACTCCCGGGTGAAAGCTACATCGGTATCCGTACGCTTGCGGATTTTTATCTGTTAGGCTAAGGACTGCCAACAAGCTTTCTGGCGCCGTTGCCGGGGAACGGTAGCTGTACTTTCTCGAGTCCCATCTCGCCCGTATCTTTAGTTTAGGATTTCTTTTTCTTTTCTTTTCTTTTTATCCTTTAACCATGAATCCCTCTTCCATCTTCTACGCCAATGCTCCAAAAGGGGAAACTCTGGAGCCCCCACCTGCATCCACACCAATCATAGCTCCGAGTTATGAGATTCGTCCTGAACTCATACTCTTGGTTCAGAAATCCAAATTCTCTGGGAAGGAGGATGAAAATCCGTACACTCATTTGCGATGCTTCGAGAGGCTCTGCTCCACTGTGGTGACATCAGGCGTCCCGGAGGACAGTTTTAGATGGATGTTGTTTCCATTCTCTATCACTGGCCAAGCAGAGCTCTGGTATGAAGGGCATGTGGGTGGAGCAAAAGGAGACTGGATCACTCTAAGAAAGCTCTTCTGCCTCAAATATTTCCCTCTCTACAAGGTTATTGCTCTTCGCAAGAAGGTCATGACCTTCGAGCAGGGCAGTAATGAGTCGTTAGGAGCTGCCTGGGACCGATTCTTGTCATACACCTTCGAAGGGCCACATCTGGGTATCCCTGAGCCACTTTGCCTGCAGCATTTCTTCTATGGACTCACTCCAATGAGCCATAACTTTCTAGATGCTGCATCAAAGGGTTCCTTTTTGGATAAAACACCAGCTGAAGGAGCAAGGCTCCTTGGTAATATCCTTATGTATGCCTATGAGCTTCCCACTCCAAAACCACCACCCGAAGTAGCACACACCGTACAACCCATCCCGGAGCCAACCTTCCTCCAAACTCCAATCACCAAGGAAGTTTCTGAAGCATCTTTTGCTTGTGTTTCGGATGCACGATTGTCCCAGAGAAGCAATCCCCTCACTGAAGACCTTCCCCCTGCGAAAAATGAACCAGCTTTTCCTCTTAGTTCTCACAGCGCAAGGGTCAATCTATCTAGTTTCGGGGTTACAAGGCCTTACCCAGTGGAGGTGAATCATCATCTGGACATCGAACCAAAAGAGCCATATTCATACCCTGAGAGGAAACAAACCCACACACTCAAGCCATGTCAACCATGCCCATCAAATCCTTTCCCCATCCTTGATACTCCTCGTCCAATCGTTAAGAATCCTCCCGAAGCCAATGTTGTACCTAACAAAGTGATGCGAGGTTACTTCCTAACGAGAGGAGAGATGTGCTTGGGCAACTGGATTGTGATGGACACAGGGACATGAAGATAGATGCTCCATTCCAACACAATGGACATCAATCGAGTGTGGAACAAGATGCGAACATTTCAAGGGATGAGTATGAGTTGCTTCTAGAGTATCACAGACAAGGATTGGAGACTGAATTCATTTATTCTGTGAAGACTCGCGAGGCAGAAAGTTTAGAACCCGAGAAGAATTTTCTCAATGAGGATGGTAGTTTCACATTGGAAAATTCACATGCTCCATGCTCATTTGAGAAATTTCCTTCCTCAGCCAATAATTATGATAATATTTATGAGAGCTGCAACCATCCTATACTGCTTGATCTATTTGAACGGCTGGTTGTAGATGCATTTGTTTATCATAAATATTGCAAATCCCGTTGTGTTTTCTTGCATAAATTTTGCAGCCAGGTATAAAAAGATTCATCCATCTGCCAAGGAAGGCTGCAACATGAAAGGGACGCGACCAAAGTCAGGCTAGGACTTTAAACAAGCACTCACGGGAGGTAACCAGAAATTTCTAATAATTTTTCCCTTGAAAAATAAATAAATAAATAAATAAATATTTTCCCCTTTCAATTAAAATGACCCGGCAAACAAGACAATTTTGGGCATGTTTCTTTCCTTCGGGTATCTTTTGCTAACCATTTCAGGAGAAGGATTGAACCAATGTCCAAGGACTACCTCACAACAAGAGGCACAAGGATGAGAGGAGCAACACTGTGCTTATGGCGACATTATAATATCGGTTTGCTTCCTCTTCATCCCCACCTTGATTTTTTTTTTGTGCCCACCCTTTTTATTGATGATTGAGAGTAAAATGAACAAATTTTAAAAAAATTATGAATGCTCTCAAACACAATCATCCATCTCTCATGCTTGTTATATAAAGTTTATTCTTTGACTGCTCTGATGTCCCATGGGAAAACATTCTTTTATAGGAAAACCTTGTCTAAATTGTTGGGTCGTGTGATATAGCACTTGAGAGTTTATCTTGTCTTGAAATCAAATCTGGAGATTTTATTTGCAAAAAAAAAAGAATTGAAAATGATTTCAGATTTCACAGTCTTCTCGATGGTTTAAATTCCTACCAGAGCCATATGTCGATTTTATTGCAAAACCTCTACATATGCTGCTTGTTATTACAATGAGCTTTTTCAAAATTGTTGTGACCCTTGTGAGATACTTTTCATGCTTTCATGATCAAGATCACGTACACTCCACCATATACATATGCTTAACTTCTACACTGGAAGTTAGCATCACCCATTGCCATCATCATTCCACAAAATAAATACTCCATATGTTTTGTACCTCTCTCTCCAGGTATCGTTGCAGAAAGAGGTATGGCTATCTAAAAAAAATGAAAAAAAATTCTTGCTCACAAGAAGAGCGTGATGAAAAAAAGAGAAAAGAATTTAAAAAAAAGAGATAGCCATGCCTTAAAAAAAAAAAAAAAAAAAACAAAGAGAGGGAAGGTACACAAAAAGGAGTAATCATATCCCTCCATCCACTTATCCACACACATGCACATCTTGATCAGACTGTATGACTTGTTCTCTCCTTGGATCCGGTCTTTTGATTTAGCAATATGTGTGATGCAAGGTTGCCTCATTTTATCCCTACCAAGCCCCACAAATAAGCCTACTAGTTGTAGGAGGAAAAGAGGCAACACAATGCCTTGGTGAGGAAGCAAACACATTGAGCGATTGAGAGCACCATTTGAGAATGCTTGTGTTCTGAAATTTTCTTGAGAAAACCAAAAACTCCAGGAATTTTTTTTAGACAGTTGATCTTTCTGTGTGTTGTTCCATCTCTCAACTTTTGAAGACAAGGTATTTAGCCACCATAAACCTATGGGCATGGAAAATCATTGAATGAGCTTTATTTTAGCAATGCATGATAGAGAAGATGTTGTGTACTCACCTTAACCTTTGCTCAGCCTTGTTCTTAATTTATTTACTTTACTCGGGACGAGCAAAGATCTAAGTGTGGGGGGGTGTTGGCGGTCGTTATTGATCAATCTTTACCACCAACATACTATGAAATGAGGCTCACATGAGGACATAAATAGGATATTATTTATAACTAATGCCTCTCCACGAGTTTTGGTGATATTTTGACTGCAGGACGAAATTCACCACAAATGGGGGCAAAAGCCTACCGGCCGGCCCCATCATAGGCCGGCCGGCCTATGTTGGATCCCAACACGGTCCAGCAACCCCAGGCATCCCCCAATGGGCCCAAACATCAAGGATCAAATGGCCAACAAGTATTTCCCAGCTCGGAGTATCGACCACTGCGCAAGGCCCAACAAACAAGCCCATCAACCACTCAAAAAGGCGTCAAATCACAGAGCAAGACCGTGGATCTTAATAGGCACACCAAGAGGGGCCAGCCCACAAAAATTTGAGGCATTTGGAGAAAAAAGCCCGCCGGGCCGGCCTAGGCCCTAGGCCGGCCGGCCAACTATTTTCTCCGAATCGGCCCATCTTTTTCCAGTCGGTTCCAGAGTCGGTGGCAAGCAAACTTGACGCACCGGCTAAGTAAGGAGACGTCGGCAAGTAAGGATATCCACAAGATTCCCCTAGCATGAAGGGACCTTCTCCACTCTCCCAAGGAAGCTCCACACTATAAATAGAGGACCTCCCCCTCACTCTCAACTTGCACCTTGACACATGAGTTTTGAAGAGAAGTGAGAAGCGAAGCGCTGCCCACATAGTAGTGTAGGGAGTGAGTGAGAGGATAGGAGAGTGAGTAGTCCCGGAATGCCGGGACTATACTTCTTCGTCGCCTCGGGTATGCTCCTCGCCTGGGAGTAGTCGTCCGAGTCTCCCGGGCCGGGTAACATGTAAGGAGATTATTGGTCGGGCAATAAAGTGAGATATTCTGCTTTATTTATTTGTGGGTTTCAGGTATGCTTTAAATATTTATTTATTTATTGCATAGACTAGCTTACCGCATGCTCGCTAGTTGTGACGATAGATATAAACGTGGTGTTTAGATCTAGAGTTATCCCTGATTTGCTCTTGACCCCACGGAGGATGGTAGCCGCGAGTACGTGTGACAGGCGTACCGGTCTCTGTAATCCACCACGTCTGGGTTATTGTTTTTAGTAGGGTTTTCAATAGCACGTAGTTCCCCTTAGTAGTTGAACCTAATTCTCGGGTTGCTACTCTGGCATGCGTGTGCCCCGAAACGAATAATAGAGTAAGGATCTTACCAAGTTGCCCAGCTATATAACTCCTTATCATTAGATTGCCTGGCCCTAGGACTCTTTCGCTTATTGCTTTATTTATCTCTTAGCTCAACAGCCCGGACTTGATTAGATTTGAGATAGTACACTTCACGTTCCCTGTGGATAAATACGATACTTTGGAATACTCCCGGGTGAAAGCTACATCGGTATCCGTACGCTTGCGGATTTTATCTGTTAGGCTAAGGACTGCCAACACTCGCTATGTCTTTGCAAGTTTGGATTTGCCAGAGTTGGAGCCTACGGCTATGTGTTTAGAGTTGGCCGATCAATCGGTTCGCTATCCCGATGGAATTGCTTAAGACGTGCCTGTCCAAATTGGGGATCATATAGTTCCTGTGGATTTCATTGTGCTTGATATGGATAGAAGGACAAAGACTTCATTGATTTTGGGCCGGCCATTTTTGAGGACAGCGAAGGCAAACATTGATGTGGGGAGTGGAAAGATAAGCTTTGACATAAGTGGAGCCTCCTACACATTCAATTTTCGCCCCAAGGGAGAAGAAGGCCGTACGGTGTCCAAGTGGGTTGAGAAATACAAGTCTCCGCACCATAAAGCAATCGAGGGTAATTGGAGGAAGGACATGTCCTATCATTAAAGAGAAGAGAAAAGAGAACCTTGTAGTGTCGCAACATTTTCCCGTAGAGCGACGCTAAGGAAGTGACTTATGCGGGAAGGTTAAGCTCTACGACCTTTTTAAAACTAAGAGCGCTTTTTGGGAGGCAACCCAAATTTCGGGAGCGAGTCATAGGGTGAGCCTTAGTGTGTTAGTGCTTTCGGGAGGGCAACCCGTGAATTAGAATTTTAGTGCTAACCGGGAGGGTAACCCGGCCTTTAAATTGTTTGCTTGTAATCCACAATAATGCTCCCGGAATAAAATTTGTTAGTCCAAGTGTTTGTTTTAACTTTTGTGTGAACACCTGCGCTGTCTGTTTACTTTCTGCAGTTTTTGTTTTTGTATTTTGCTTGTTCGCTAACAGCGCAGGAAGAAAAGAAACAAAAAGAAGAAATTCTGGAAGGTGCCGACCGGCACAAACCGTGCCGATCGGCACAGGAGCAAGCACGCCAGATCGTGCTCTGTAAGTTACCGCGAACTGGAGATGAAAATTAATATGGGGTAAAGTGAAGAAAATATGCGGAATATTCGAGGAAAGAAGAATCGGTAAGGTAAGTGCAACAATTGTCCCGAGAATATTTCCGTCCTTTTGGGTATTTTTCTGTGTCGCAGGAGTATGTTGGATAATCCTTGCGGAAGAAGGAGGTACTGGCTGAAATTTGGCACGGTTGCCGACGGTTGCGGAAGAAGGTTGCATAATGGGTGCAGAGCATAATGCTTCTTTCAACTTCCGGAAAGCAGTAAGTCTTTCAGCATTCATCTCAAATTCAACGTCCTTTTGCCGCAATTCCGTCAACGGCTTAGCAATTTTTGAATAATCCTTCACAAATCTGCGATAAAAATTTGCATGTCCAAGAAAACTTCGCAGCGTCTTAAGATCAGTAGGTGGTGGCAATCTTTCAACTGTGGATATTTTAGCTTTGTCTACTTCAATGCCTCGGTTAGAAATGACATGACCCAAGATAATCCCTTCGGTTACCACGAAGTGACATTTCTCCCAATTAAGAACTAAATCAACTTCTACGCACCTCTTTAGTACTTTCTCTAAATTTGCTAAGCAGTGATCAAAATCAGTACCATGAACAGAGAAATCATCCATAAATACCTCCATAATGTCTTCAATGAATTCAACAAATATAGCATTCATGCATCTCTGAAATGTGACTGGTGCGTTGCAAAGGCCGAATGGCATTCGTCGATAAGCATAAGTTCCATAAGGACAAGTGAAAAAGTGGTCTTATGCTGATCTTCAGGTCGAACAAGAATTTGAAAGAAACCACTATAACCATCGAGGTAGCAAAAATAAGAGTTCTTGGCTAACCTTTCAAGCATCTCATCGATGAACGGTAGTGGATAATGGTCCTTCTTTGTGGCGGTATTCAATTTCCTGTAATCAATACACATTCGCCATCCTGTAACTGTTCGTTGAGGAATCAACTTATTATTCTCATTAGGCACAACTGTGAGTCCTCCTTTCTTTGGAACGCAATGCACTGGACTCACCCATTCACTATCAGCCACAGGATAAATCATTCCTGCATTAAGAAGTCTCAGCACTTCTTTCTTCACAACTTCCTTCATGTCTTCCTTCAATCGTCGCATGCCTTCAACGACTGGCTTGGCTGATTCTTCAAGATTGATCTTATGTGTGCAAAAAGACGAGCTTATTCCTTTGATGTCATCAAGACAATATCCGATCGCTTTCTTGTATTTTCTCAGAACAGCAAGCAATCGTTTTGTCTCTTCTTCATTCAAAGCACTATTGACAATGACGGAATAAGTTTTATCTTTGCCTAAGTATTCATACCTTAGACCGTCAGGAAGTGGCTTCTGCTCTACTTCTGGTGCTGCATCAGGATCCAGATTACCCAGAGGCTCAAATTGAGGATTTTCGACTCCGTGCCGGTCGGCACCACCATTGTGCCGATCGGCACATGGAGCGTGCCGGTCGGCACCATCTTGGATCTCGGCCTCTTCTCTATCTGACTCTTCAAACAGTTTATTCAACGGATCTGAGTATCCTGGACTGATTTCTTCATCCTTTTCTGTAAAGAATTCTTGGAGAGAGGGTGGGTCTTCACTTTCTTGAA
Source organism: Eragrostis nindensis (assembly GCA_012490785.1). NCBI lineage: Eukaryota > Viridiplantae > Streptophyta > Magnoliopsida > Poales > Poaceae > Eragrostis > Eragrostis nindensis. Next base: position 78,491 of record JAAXCT010001008.1, on the reverse strand, counting down.
CGACGGGTGGGTCTTCGAATTCAAAGAGGACTTCCTCTCAGCCCAGAGCCAATTTGAGGTGACCTTTTCCAGCATCGATAACGGCTTGTACAAGCTTTAAGAAAGGTCTTTCTAAAATAATATCTTCAACTCCCACTTCACCTTTATCAACAACAAAAATATCCACTGGTATAGCATTCTTTTTTACCTCAATGTTCAGATCCTTGATAACTCCCAGTGGTTTAGTTCTCCTTCCATCTGCCATGATTAACTCAAGTTCGGTTCCTAGCAATCTTCCTTTTATGTCATAAGGCATATCCATGAATGCTTCATACGTCATTAAACTGACGCGGGAACCAAAATCACATAGTGCTTTAGGAAAACTTCTATGTCCGATTTCGCACGGTATGTAAGGATCAACTTCCGTTCGTTCCGTAAGGCCAACTGCATATACTCCACATAATCCTTCATACGGCGACGGAACAAAACAACTATCAAATAGCTTCTTTGCTTGCTGAACCTCCATCTGGTCAATTTCCATATCATCGTCATACAACTTCCCCAATACTTCACCAATGATGACATTGTCCAGTATTTCCGAAGTTCTAGTGTTTTTAGGGAAGTTATACTGAACTCCTGTAGTAGAGGCATACCTCGGGTCATATGTTCTCCTCATATTTAGCAGATTTGAGCTGAAATCTATAGGAATCCAATCCAACGGTTCAAACTCGTCCAACGGTTTAGCATTGCTCAACGTTGGATCTCCTACTGGTTTTGGAAATTTATTCATGAAGCTGTTTTCATGCTCCTCTAATATTGCAGCTTCGGTCTTTGAAATTCCTTTAACAGCAGGCACCGTGCCGGTCGGCACAAGAGCTGTGCCGGTCGGCACGGAGGGCTCAAGTGTGCCGATCCGCACAGAAGCTGTGCCGGTCGGCACCTCCTCCAGTCTTGGTCTTTTCAGATCACCTTGCGCTGGTTCTTCTGTTCTTACCGTTAATTCGACTTCGGATACTGTATAGCTTTCCGCTTCAGCTTTCAAATCCAAAGAACCTTTTGCTAGCGTCGACCTTTCAGGGGGAATTGGATCTTCTTGGAATTCTTCCCAATGCCTATGCATAGCTTCAGTCTTCGATATCTTATTCAAAAGATCCAGACCTGCAGCAGCAGTCAAGTCGAGGAAACACCCTCCAGCCGAACTATCCAGATGCATCCTGGAAGTTCCTTCAAGAGACATGTAGAATGTCTGAGCAGTCAAGTTATCATCTCGGGCCCTTGCTTCAATAAAGATTGAAAGCGTAACCATGCTTGCGTGAGGGTCTCTTCTTTCATCTGCTCAAAGTTAACCACTTCTCTTCTCAGTTTCTGCACCTTCGGAAGCGGGAAGAAATGCAAACAGAAATTTCCTACAAGCTTATCCCAGTTTCCTTTAGCTTCACGGGCTGCAGATTTATACCAATACTTGGCTCTTCCATCTAGAGAAAATGGAAATAGCAACCATTTGTACGAATTCTGAGGCACTCCCTCATGCTTAAAGGTCTGACAGAGAACTTCTAGATCTTGCAGATGTGTGTACGGATTCTTGTCCTTCGTCCCAGAGAATTTGCTGTTCTCGACCATACTGATGATGGTTGGGTTGAGAACGTATGACGAAGCAGTGACCTTCTCATCAGAAATTTGTGGAATCAGCAATCTCGGAGACGGTAGTGAATGTTCCCTAACCGTATGAGCCGGTTCAGGAGTACCCATCCTGAAAACACAAAAAGAAAACACAAAAACAAACTAGAAAAGAGAGGATTAGAGGTTAGTAGAATAAATAAATAGTAAAAGAACTGGCTTGTTCCCCGGCAACGACGCCAGAAAACGTGCTTGTTGATCGTTTGTACGCACCTACTTATATGCCGCAAGTGGACGGTGTACAGTTGTAGCACTTTTTCCCCTAGAGTATTCCAAGGTTTAATATCGAACCACAGAGAACAAGCGAGACTTAAACTATTATTTAAACTACTAAATTAATATAGCAAAAGTGTGTATGGAAAGGATGGTTAACAACTAGAGATGAAAGAGCCTGCGGTTGTAACAAGGTTATTTAAAGGATTCTCTCCTATGGTTTGGGGTACTTGCATGCAACTCTAATTAATGGTCGATTGATAGGTTTAGTATTCTACAAGACATGGTGGTTTCGTTCTCCTCTCGCCCTGTCACGACAAAGGTTAATAGTTCCACACTGGTTTCTTGCACTATAAGATAATAACGTATTGATCAGATACGAAATAGAAGCATCACATAGACTGAACGCATCAAAAGAGTATTGTAAGTGTGAGAGTTACATAACCAGATTTCCCTCGCCACGGAGAGAATATGAGATCTACTCACGCATCATACTATAACACATGAACATGGCTACAATGGGACGCGGGATTTTGGCGTGGTCCCACAGGTGCCGATCGGCACGGCAGTGTGCCGGTCGGCACAATCTTCCTTTTTGGTGGTGATGATCGGTGATCGTCGTCTTCGCCGCCACAACCTTCAACCTAGGTCAAAACCTCTGTCTGTCTGTCGTCTCCCTGTTTCGCGACCCCCGATCTTCTCTTTATAGTTCCTTTCGATTATGGGCTGGACTTCACCGACTCCGACTCTGATATTTCTTCTGGGCTTCATATTCTCCGAGTGGGCTTCATGCTTGGGCCCGACCTCCGCGGTGCCGGTCAGCACGTGGCTGTGCCGACCGGCACGGACTCAAGTTTCTTCATTCTTCGGGCCTCCGGCAGCTCTTTATCCGTAGTCTCTTAATTTTCACCTATTTCCTGCAAATACTTCCAAATACACAGAAACTACGCATATATATAATAATGGGGGTTAATTGTTAGCAATAATGACATAAAAATGTATTAAAAACACCATATTTGTCATATAAAATGAATACCTAGAAAGCACCAACAAGGACGCCGTCGGAGACGCCGATCGGCCCCCCTGATTTTCTTGTCCAGCTCCGCCACTGCCAACAATGTGAGGCAAACTCATTTTTGCCTCTCCAAACACCACTGTGCACTATGCAATCCTCTCCAACAGAGTGTGCAAAGGTAGCATGCAATTTGCATTCGAGGAGAGAGGAGATGTAAAAATGGATTCCCTCTCTCCTCGATTGCATTTGTTCCCGAGCGCGCGAGGAGAGGAGGTGAAGGACAAAGGTCTCGGCGTGGCGGAGGCAGCGCACAGCGATGGGAGCGGAGCTGGACGAGCGCGCATCCTCGATGATATCGGCCGCCACGCCAAGATCCACCCAGGTCGGCCCCGGCACGGGCAACCTCACCGCGTGCCTCCTCGCCTCCCCGGCCGCCTCGTCGCTGACGTGCGGCTGCTCGCGGACGTGAGCCCAGGGTGGACTCCGTGGCGGCGGATCAGAGGCACAGGCCGACGAATTGAGCGGAGGCGGCGGGACGTGCGGGACCGCGGCAGGGCGTGGCGGTGCGAGGTGCTGCGGCGGGGAGCGCGGGGAGCTCGAGTCGCGCCGGGCCGCGGCGGCGGTGACCTTTGAGCGCGGTGACGGCAGCGATGACCTTCGGGCGCCCCCGTCGTCGCTGATGCATGCGCGGCGGCGAGCGTGAGCAGGCGGCCGCGTAGGCACGGCGCGCCGACGCCGACGCCGCGTTGGGGCGCAGGCGCGGCCCAGCTTGCCTCGAGGGACGAGGCATCGCTCCGCTCCCAGCGCGGCGACGATGACTAGGCCCGCGCCCAGCTCCTGGCGCGGCGCCCTGCTCGGGAAAGGGGAGCAGCCTGGGTCGTCGCGGTGTGCAGGCGGATGGCTCGCGGCCGTGGGCGCGGGCGGACGGCTCGCCGCAGCCGGCTCTCATTTTAATGTCGCTCAGATCCACGACGTCGAGTGGGGAGAAGGCTTGCCGCAGTGGGCTCGCAGCTGGATAGGTGGCTACCGCGTGGCCTTGCCCGCTGCTCGCGGCTGTGCGGCGGACGTCGTTCATGTCGAGGATAAGGTCGATGCGGTCCCGAAATGCCTAACGCTGTTGGAGGCATGGTCTTGCAATGTGAAGCCAAAAGACTGTACACAAGAGGCATTGGCCAATTTGCCTCTAAAAGTGCCTCTCATTGTTGGAGTCAGTCTAAGCATTGTGATCCTTCTGTTGCAAAACTGTCATGCAGCTAAGTTGTTGTTTTTTTTTTTGAAGGCAAGTTGATGTGTTTATTAATGGTGTTACATCGTAATGAAACGTTTGTTTTAACAACAAAAAGAAATGCCTCGATAGTATTTTTTTCTGTCTGAAACCATACAAATGTGAGCATGACTCATCCTTGGTTTTTTTTTTTGTTTTTTTCTTTTTGGCAGTAACTCATCCTTGGTTGTTTTTGCTTGTGTGGGGCTTGCTGCAATTTTGCCTAGTTGAATCCAAAATGACACATAGAAGAAGATTTCGCCCGTCCGTTGGGCTTCCGTTACGGATATCCCTTTTTCTACTGACTTCCTATCCACACTGCTACAGTCCCGAGAGGCGGAAAAGGAGAGCGGTCCTCTCCGTCGACGGCGTCCGCTGTCTTCCTTGCCTCCGATGGCCTCCAGGCCAGCGGGAGGTGGGGAAGACGGTGGATCTGCTGTCGGCGGAGAGGTAGGTCCTAGTTCCTATAGGTTTAGGTTTTCTAGGTTTAGGTCTCCGGTCGGTGGCGGTGGGCGACGGCGGCGTCATCAGCATGGAGTTGGTCCTCCCTGGCTCAGCCTCGCCTTGACGGTGCTTTCCTCCGGTGCCGACGACGAGCCTGTGGAGGGGGGGTTCCGGTCGAGAATCCCCTGTTTAGGAGTCTGGTGCGGGTGGCGCATCTTCTCGGTGAGTTTTTGTGCCGCTCGGCCTTTTTGTTCGAAGGTGCGGGTCCAGCTTCGGAAGTGGTGGAAGTTGGGCGAGTGGATCGAGCTCGGCAACCCCGTCGCGGCCGTCGTCGGCGACGGCGAGCGGAGATCCTGGATCTGGAGGGGTCGGGGCGCCGCCCCGGTTGATGCGCGACTGGCTCTGCCTTCATCCCGTCCGGTGGGACGGGTGTCTACTTCGGCTCCGTGAAGCTTGCAAGCGAAGGACTTCTCCAGGTCCGCGGGATGGCTGGCTTCCTCCTCGCCGGCGGCTGCTCGCGGTGCGTCGGCGTGTGGTGGTGGTTGGTAGTGGAGAGCAGGGTGCCCAGGGACCTACTTGTAATTTTGTTTTTCTTGGGGGGCTTCTCTGCAAGTTGGCTGTTAAAGCTGTGTATCCGTATCCTTTTACGTACCTATACGCGTATGCGGTCCTGTATTGTTTCCTTACAATGAAATATAGGTATGTTTGATAAAAAAAAAAATCCAAACCCTCCCTCTCCCCCTCCGCCTTCCCTCCGCCGACGATGCCACACCCACTCCTCGCCGGCACCAGCCTCCTCCCCGGCTCCGCGTAACTATCCCACCAGGTTGCGCGGTGAGGGTCATCTGAGCGATGGCGGCGAGGGGTTCGTGCTTCTGCCGCGAAGACCGGCTGGAACGGGAATGCTGCCGCGGGGGCCTCCTCCGCGCCTCCGCCGGACTCGCGGTCCACATCCCCGACGGCGAGGAGGACCGCATCAGCGCCCTCCCCGACGACATGCTGCTCCAGATCCTGACTCGACTCCGCTGCGCCCGCGCCGCCGCCCAGACCGGCCTGCTCGCGCGCCGGTGGCGCGGGCTCTGGGCGTGTCTCCCCGAGCTCAAGTTCCACAGCACCGAGCCGGATCTGCTCGACGCCGCGCTGGCCCGGGTCGCCCGCCCCGCCGCGCCGGCGCTCCTCGACATCGACTTCTTCGACCACCACAAGTTCGAGCCGGGCCGCGTCGCCTCGCTGCTCCGCGCCGCCGCGGCGCTGGCGCCGGCGGAGCTCGTCGTCCACGTCTACGCAGGATTCCGGCGTGACGCCATCGAGATGCCCTGCTTCGACCGCACCACCTCAATCAAGCTGGAGGTTTCACATGTCGGGTTCACGCTGCCGCCCGCAGGAGGCTTCCCGGCGCTTGAAAGCCTCCATCTCGAGAACTGCCACATCGACCTCGTTGACCTGCTCCCCCGCTGCCCCTGTCTGCGCAAGCTTCGGATCATCAATTGGAATTCAAACTCGGTCATGGTTGAATCGCCATCACTCCAGGTGCTAGCTGTTTATGCCAATGTGGAAATTCGGCATATCAATATCGCTGCCCCTGCACTGAAAGAGTTGTATCTAGATGCCCATCGCGGTATCATTAAGGATTTCAGCTTGTCATATTCGGCGCCTGCAGTAGAGGATCTAACATGGAAGCGTGAGTGCCAGGCCATAAGTTACACGTTTGGTGTGATATGGCGCTTGTGGAACATGAGCTTAAGCACAAGCTTGCAGCCCCGACCAGGCAACAACGTCGAAGGCACATGTTTGCAGCAACGCCCTCTTTTCCACGCCCTGTGGCTCTACTTGGAGACCAATGTGGGTGTACTCTCCTACTCAGCTCTGCTACGCTGGAATAAACTGATTTGATATTTTGTCTGCATTCTTCCAATTGTTGTGCAGGTTTATTCTGGAGATACATCCAAGAGCTTTGAGCAAGAGATATCCCATTTTCTCTTCACCAACTTTTCTGTGTTGGAGCTGGATCTCACGCCACGTGGGCATGTTTATGGAGCTATGGTCCTGTACCTACTTGGCCTTTGTACCTCTGTAGAGAAGCTTAACATTGCACTAGACTATTTTGATTGGGTAATTATTTCTTCTTCCTTTTTCGATAAAACATTTCAAAAATTGCTTGGACCTCGAGTTTGAACTTTGAAGAAGGATGCATTCTGCTTAATTTTTTTTTTTCAGACGAGCAGAGCATGCCCTGCAGATTGCCCTTGTGATCAGCCAAACAACTGGAGAAGTCAAACCATTTTGTTGACTGATCTCAAAGAAGTGGAAATCCGAGGATTTAAAGGAAAAGGTCACGAAGTTGATCTTTTGAAAGTACTATTGAGATGTGCAGCAATGCTTGAAAGAGTGACCTTGAGCTTCTCCCGTGAGGCCTCACCAAGTGATATCGAATGCATGGAAATTCATAGCATTTTCGAGGCATATCCTTCTGTGGAATGCAGAATTTATCGCAAGTTGGGAGCAGGTTTTGTAGGTACGAGTTAGGATGCTCATAGATGTAACAACACATGGTATGTGTTGGCCTAATCTTTTGAAACTGAAACTTGTCCGTCATCACTGTTATGTTTTCTCACGTACGTTCTGAATATAAGCTTGGCATTGCTTTGTGAGCATGTTTGTGCGTATTTCATTGGATGATGGTGGCTGTTAATGTCATCTCTTATTAAATTCCATATTAGGAAGGCTGATATGTTATATTGTTGGAAAGAAATGAGTCATGCTGTATACTCCTTTGCCATAAAAGCACTGTTTTTCTGTATATATGTTAGATGGTCATGCAACGCTTGCATACTGTAGCCATTCTTTAATGGCCGACCTGCAGAAAGAAGAAATTGTTAATTCACCCACTTGATGGCATAGCACATTGAACCCCGTTCGAGCACTAGGATCAGTATTTGAGTAATATGGTGCCAATCGGGCTGACATAGTGTTGGGGCTTCATTACAGGTTCTAATTATAACATTGTTTGATGTAGATGAGTTTGACAATATTGTAGTTTCCATTCGCTCAATTTAACACATCGTTGTTACTTCGTTTTCTATGTTGTATATATATAAGATCATCTAAATAACCCCATTGAGCAGTTCTATAAGCGGTTTTTCATAGATACAATTGGATGATGACATGGCGCTATGTCATTTCTTGATCACCCCTTCCTTCTGCTTCTCTTTCGTACACTTGACAGAGCGTGGCCTTGATGTATGAAGCAGGGCCTCAACGCTCGAGTTAAGGACCGATCCATAGGACTATAGGAGGTGAAGTATAGGGGAAATGGCTTTCGTGACCTTTCTCAGACTGACTTCAACAGGAGAGGCAAAAGGGTAGGCAAACCGATTTTGCATCTCTAACTGCTACTGTACACTGAGAAATTCATCTCCAACAGAGCAGGCAAAAGAGGAGCCATTTTGCATTGGAGGAGAGAGACAATGCAAAAATGCAATCTCTCTCTCCAAATGCATTCGGTCTGTCGCGCTGTGCTGCTGCCGGCCGTGCGGCACGTGGTCGGGGCGAGGCGGAGCGCCAGCCGGAGTGGGGCGTGGCGGAGCGCCGACCGGAGCGAAGCGAGGCGAAGCGCCGGCGGATCGACCCGCCCCTGATGTTCGCCGCGAACCATCAAACCCCGGAGAACCTCCACGCTCCAGCAGTCATGCGCTAGCAAAAGGACAGGAACAATCTACAAATCCTCGCACGATTTGCTTCTACTATGCATGCATTAGGTGAATCAATCACGCCGCACTGCGATTGCCTCTTCCTGTGCAAGCTTGCTTGGGCTGCCCAATCAAATCAATTGGAATTGGAATGAGCTTCGACCATGGAGATTGCTGGCGGGTGGCTTCAAAGAGCAGGAATCGGGAGAGGGCGGCGGCGGCCGTCGCTGCAGCGGCGAGGACGACGATGGTTAGCGCCCGTGGGGACCAGCTGGAGGAACGGGCGAGCGGAGCGGAGGGCGAGCTGCACGCGTCCTCGGCTCGCCGACCCGGACGTCGTGCTCGCGGGCGCGGTCCTCCCCTTGCTCAGCCTCGCCGTCGTCTTCGTCGTGCTTGCGGGCGCGGGCGCAGGGGCGAGGATGACTTGAAGCTCGTGCTGGAGCTCCCTTTCAACTTCCTCTGCATGCTCAGCCGAGGAATCGAAGCCTTTGATCGACATGGCCGCCGGGTGACCGTCGCCGCTTCCGTCGTCGATTCCACCCCACGTGGTGAGCCCCATTTCGATTCCTTGCACCCTGAAGTGCGCATCGATCTCGCGCACCTCTCTGACTCCATCTCCCTCCGAATCTGCAGCCCAAATCGCCGGAGAGCGTCGTCGGCGAGCCGGGCATGCTGCGGCGTGCGGAACGAGCAGGGCACGGGACGGCGGCGGCCCAAAGGGCATGCGGCGAGCGGTGCGCGGGGCCAGCGGTGGCACAGGGCCGGCTACGGCGGCGCGCGGGGTGCACTGCGGCGCGGGGGAGGAGCGTGGCGAGTGCGCGCGCGGGACCTCGAGTAGGAATTGCCTCTGGCTCTGCCTCTTCTCTGTTGGAGACATCAACAAAAACTACCTCTTCTTTTACTGTATACAGCAGGCAAATGTCCATTTACCTCTCCGAAATGGCTCTTCATTGTTAGAGTCAGTCTCAGTCTCAGTTTTGGGTGGTTTTCTTAGCAAGGCGAAATTGGCTGCGGGACACTGAACTTTGCTGGCATTTGCCATTTTTTTTTTGAAGGAAATTCGCCCAAAGGGCTAGGTATCTTTATTATTCCACTCTGGAAGGTTCAGTACAAATGCAAAAGGACCCTTACAAAGTTTAATAATGAAGATGGGTCTTTAAGCAACAAACTGAGGACACAAATAAAAATAAAGATTACATCTAGGTCTTTCCAAAATCTCAACCACCGGCGACGAGAACGAAGACCAAGTAGTCGCTAGAGTAGCCAGCACTCGAAGATGCTTTCCGACCATGTCTTCAGATCTGAGAGACCAACCACTAACGCCGCCATCTTCGCTGGGACCAGGCAGTGTGAGTGGCTTGGCACCACCGAATCACTGCAACAAAGATGGAGGAAGGGCCTCACGATGTTCACTGTTTGCCACGCCGGCGGTCCACCCGACAGACGCCACAGCATGAACATCAAACGAGGTTGAAGAAAAACAAGCCGTAGATCTTGAATATGCTTCACCGGGCATGTCCAAATGATCTTCATCCGGAAAAATTTGGGGATCAGCTCTGGCCGATCAACCCATTCCGGGTGTCCATGGCGTCGCATAATGGCACCAGAACCAAAAGCACACCAACCAGAAAAGCAATCCAGAGGAACCAAATCCAGAGCCGTGAGAAGAAAAAGGGGAGAAAAACACACGATGGGGAGGAATCCGACGGAGAAGGATAAAGGCATCACGCCTACCACCTTAAAGGAAACAGACACAAAGAAGAGAGCTCCTTGCCGACACCTGAACAAATCACCACTACAACAATTGTGATGAAGGCAAAACCGAAAGAAGCAGCTCCACCTAAACAAAGAAAGCTAAAAACCTACACTACAACTGTACAGGGGAGGGACCCTCACCCTACTCCACACCGGCAGCAAGCTGGATAGGAAGGGGAGGGGCCAGATCTGGCCCGGAACGAGAAGCTCTACTGTAGCCCCGGTTTCGTTCCGCGTCGCCTAGGCGCCGCTTCGGCGCGATTCCGCGCTAGGCGGCGGCCTCCCGCCTCGCCTTGGGGGCTAGGCGGCGGTTACGCGCCGCCGCCGCCGCATCCCGCGCCGCCGCGCCTCCGCCGCCACATCCGCGCCTCCCGCCGCCGCATCCCTTCGTCCGCGGCCTCCGCGCCTCCTCCGCCGCATCCCCTCTCCTCCCTCCGGACTCCGCGCCTCCGCCGCCGCATCCGCGCCTCCCGCCGCCGCATCCGCGCCTCCGCCGCCGGTCCGCGCCTCCCGCCGCCGGATTTCCCCGTCGCCGCGCCGCGCCTAGGGACGCCTAGGCGTTGCCTCGGCGCGCTTTCCGCTAGGCGGGAGCTCACCGCCCGCCTAGCGCCTAGCGCCTTCCAAAATCGGGAAGCTCTACTGTAGCGCAGAGGAGAGCGAGAGAGTTCTGGAGGAGGAAGAGAGTGCGGTTAGCTTTCCCCAATTTGTTTCACTGCTTGAGAAAGGGAGCCAAGGGCGTACTACTACATGTTCAAAAAAAAAAAAGGCGTACTACTACATTTGCCAGTTCACACTAAACTTTTCAATATATGCCAGGTACCACTACAATTTTACGGCTCTTTGCCAGAACACACCGCAAGCAATAAAATATTGTAAGCCTTTTTGTCATTTCCTGTATGTCCGGACTTAAGTTAGACTGCAACTACTTCATTTTTGTGAACCAGAGTGTAGAGAACGAGAGTTTTTTTTTTTTTTTGAGGTGTAGAGAACCAGAGTTAGACTGCAATTACTTCATTTTTGTGATGCTGAATCAAAGATCATTGTTTGCAAAAAGGAAGAAGATGCTGAATCAAAACTCGCTGTGAAATTCACTAAGCTCATCCTGCTGAGGATATACTCCTTCTGATCTTTTTTTATGTCATTCAGACAATAGTCATAGTTCAAATTTGAACCAAAACTTTGTCTGAACGTCAACAAAAAAAAAACATAGGAGGGAGTAACATCATACAACCAACAGTAGTAAGACTTGATTTTTTTCGTCTATTTTTCACGTCAGTTTTACAAAGCTTTTATAACTTCACTTTCCTCGCAAGGCATTTCTTGGGACTTCATTACCCATAATTAAGGCTTAGTACCTTTTCTTATGTTGTGTTATAATTATTTTTCTGATCTGGATTTGACTTCAAATTATATAAAATGAACACCGTGAATCAATGATGCTGGCCTTGTCTCGAGTAAGCGTGATCGAACGGACCAGATCGCATCGTGGGGCAGAGAGGGTCGAAGCCCAGGTGTCTAGCGCCGCCGGCCGCCGCCTGGAGTCCGTCGCCCCGCCAGCCGGCCGCCGCCCTGTTCGCTGCTAGCCCCGACCTTTCGGTCTTGCCGAAGCTGCAAGCGACTGTAGCTAGTGACTACGGACGAAGCCGGCGCCAATGGATGATGCGGCACTTCTCGCCGGAGCAGGGGAGGCCGCCGCTGCGGCGAACCCTTCGGCGGCAGCCGGAGCCACGGTGATGGGCGTCTTCAAGTACAACTTCGGTGAGCGCTCATCCCGTCGACAAATTTCTCTGCTTTTCGACCAGTTCGTCGAGGGTGCTGAAGGTTTTGGGATCTAATGGTCGTGCTTGTGTGTATGTGTTGCCTGTGCTGCAGCGGCGCAGTTCCTCTCGAGGGTCCTCCCGTTCCTCTTCAACATCTGGTTCGTGCGCCAGCTTGGCACGGACGACTCTGCTGTGTCGGTGTGGATCCTCTCCTCTCCTCCTTTCGATGCTGCAGTTGTAATTCGTGCTTCGATTTCTGCATTCCAAGCAGTAGCAGGCCCTTGCATTGGGAACTTAAACGTGATGTAGAGTTAGTTTTACAGTTTGATGGTGGAATTTGGTGCTTCGGGGTTCAACTCGGGACCTTAGAATTTGTGCACATCCTGCCTGGATTGTAGGATCCCTTTTGTGGATAGGTATCATCATATCCCCAAGCATTCAGGAGTGGAAACATTGGTGTTCTACTCTGTTTCCTTTGCTCTTTCGACCTCAACGATGCATTTTTGTTCCAAATGTTTGGTGCATTGAGGACTCCTTTCATCTGGTAGATATTGGATACCCATGCTACATTTGAATAATGGTTTGAAGAAAATTGACTGTCCCAGTAGTATTCTAGTGGGGATTGTGTTGGAATGGAAACCTTAGACTTGATTACAATTGCCGACATGGAAACACAAAAGGAGCCTTTTTGTCCCTGTGGAATTCATGTGTCATATCTTGATGGATTTATGGCAAACTGTCATGTTGTTTTATTCATCTTGAACAGTGCCAACTAAGGATGTCAATGATTCAGTGAGTGGACATGGACACCTAGAATGTCCTTAGTCTCAACCAACTGCACTTTTTTTTGAGAGAGAGAAATAGCCAAAGGGAGACGGAGACCCTTGAGGAAATAGGTGCAGGACCTGGGATGGATCGAACCTAGGCAGGCACCCTCCCAGCCAGTGGACTTACCACTGCGCTGTGGGCGCCTTCGCAACCAACTGCACTTATTTATGAATGCTTCAGTGGACATGGGCACCTAGACTGTTTATCTTTACCATATTTACCATATATAAAAGAAGCAGTTGGTGGTGGTCGGTCGTCGTCCGTCGCCGTGCCCAGCTACAGTACTCGGCGCCGACAGGTGGGCCCATCTGCTACAGTACTCGGCGCCGACAGGTGGGCCACGTCAGTAACAAAACAGTAACCGTCGGATTGAAATCGGACGGCCAAAAAAAAAGAAAAAAACTAACCCTAGCTGGCCCTAGCAGGAGCCCGGCCCGGCCCGCCCATCCCGAATCCACGGGCCCGCCGCTCACAGCGCATCGCCGCCACCACCACCGTCTCCAGCCACCGCACGACTCCGGCGACCTCACGGGTCACCGGATCTGGCTGCCGGGCACACGATCTACCGGCGGCGACTACCACCGACCACACCCGCCGCTAGATGGGGGAGCCACAATAAATAAAATAAAAATAACGTACCAGAGGGATAACAAAACTGAGAAATGACCATAAAAAAAAAGAGAGAAAAAGGCTCAAGAACTGCCACAGTACCTAGAAGAGGATCTGCTACAGTAAACGAAACGCCGAGGTGCTACAGTAAACACACCCCTAACCCTAACCATAGACAACACAGACGGGCGATGGGGACTTCCCTGGTTTGCTCCCTGTCGCCGTCTTGCCACACGGCGGAAGATGGCCGGAGCCGAGGCGTGTCCACTCGACGGCGGCGCGCTCACCCTCGGGTGAACGCGCGCGCCGGCGAAGGGGCTCGCGACGGCTCCACCTCCGCGCTCCTCTCAACGCCGCGAGGGACCAGATCCGGCGCTTCTCGCCGCCCCGCGCCTCCACGCAAGCGAGCTCGCGCCGCACCGTTCGCCGTCAGCTCTCTCGCGCGCGGCCGTGGAAGAAAGGGGAAGGGAAACATAATGGCTAGGGTTTCGACGGGCGGAAACGGGTTTTGTTCCCGCGAAATTCTCACCTGGCCGTCGGATCAGAATGGAAGGTCAGGATCGACCGCCGCGATCTCTGGGCCACTTTCGGCCCAGGCAGGATCGTGTGCGAGGCCGGTTTGGCGGCCCAGCCGCTAGCTGCCGGGCTGCTGGCCCACGCAGGCCGCGCAGCACTCCATTTTTCTTTTTTCCAGAATTTTACGCACGCTGGGCTGGGCCCAAAGTGATGGATTCGGTTTATGGGCCGAAAGAGAAAATCCAATAGAATTGTTTCAGAATAAGTTTAAACTTTTCTAGGAGCATTTATCCAACGAATTATGTTGAATTTCACCTCTGTTTAAATTTGAACCAGCAGATAATTTTTCAGAGGATAGATAATTGTGATTTATGCCTCTTTTTAAGTTTGTACTACAGTTTTAGAATAGTTTCCGCTGCAAAGATTAATGATAAATTGTGATATTGTCATTTTCCGCTTGTTGGCTGGTCCAAATTCGGAGTCGTTTGGACTGCGCTATTATTTTTCCAATATGGCCCGTTTTGCCACGAATCTTTCTCTTTTTCCCAGCATTTACCTTTATGTTTTAATTTGATAAATATTGATGAAAATTGCTAGAAAATTACGGGAATTATGACCTGCTACAGTAAATGGAAACACGTATAGATCTTTTAAGCATTCTCTATTATCAACATTGTCCATAAGTCATTCTACCACCAACATTGTGAGTTGAAAATAATCCCACGTATGATGTAATACATAAATAAATGTCATATTATTTTGTGCAGTATAAAACATTAGCAACAAAAGAGACACACTAAGGATTTTCTTAAACAAATAAATGGAATTGGAAAACTATATTTTTGTTCCACTAAATAAAGTTATTTGTTTAAATTTAAAATCCGTAGCAACGCACGGGCATACGACTAGTTAGAATCATATAGTAAAAGTATCTACATATTTATTTGTCATTTTTCTTGCAGGCTTACGCATTGCAGCTTCCTCTCTTAATCAACAGCATCTTATTTTTAAGACGGGAGGGGTTTCGGCGGGCATGCTTGCGTAATGATTCCCAGAGGTATTAAAAAGAAGTTATACATGGTGTTCATGAATCAATTTAGGCTAAATAGATCAACTTTTATGTTCAACTGCAAGGTTTGTCTCTTTATTATGGTTATGCAACAATGCGGGTGAGCTGACTTTAATTCCTTTTTCCACTTTTACAATGAGCCACTTAACTTGAAAACACTTTGTAGCATGCACAAATTGGTATAACCATCTGATTCTGTTTTGACAAGATGCATTGTATTTTTACTTTCTTACGAGTTACATGTGACATTTCTGTCTATGTTTGTGTTTATGCATCTGTTAGGATGGAGAGAGTATGAGAAAGGAAACTTAGCAAATCAATTCTCTTGTTTGATGGGTATTTTAGGAGTGAAAAATAAAGGATCAGTAAAGGGAGTCAGAGTAAATATATCATAAATCTCGTTCTATTCTCTTTTGAAAGTCTTACATAAAGGGGAAAAATGCAGAAAAACGATTTGTATTATTCCCTCCATCCTTTAATTGATGACGCCCATTAGCTCAATTTTAGCTAACGGGCACATCAATTAAAAAACGGAGGGAGTACAAGTCAATTCACAATTTTCATACAAACATATACATACTTATAGCCTTTTGGACAGTGTACAACATTGGATTAAATATGTAGCCTGAACTTTATTCATTGATTGCGAGATACTGCTATTGTACAGTTCTTAACAATGATGAATCTTTCAAAAGATTACATGATCACTAAACTTGCAGCAGATAAATGTTGTTCCTTGGTTTCCAAATTTTACAAACCTGAGACTGACATTCCATCAAATTGGCAAAATGGTGCATATATCGCTGACTCCCATACTCACTAGTTTCTATGCTCTGTTGATATGTTTCTTAGTTCTTTACTGCATGAATTTCCTGAACTCTGTACTGGTAGTGTTCTTTTTTATCCTTGTTATTTACTTTCTTAAATCTTAGTGATGACTTCATACTTGCCTTACAGTGGTGATGTGTTGACTGATGAAGCAATACTAAAGATAGCTTGGATGGTAATTCCATTTGGCATCTTAGTTACTTCTGTAGGCTGCCTGTTTGTGTTGGGCATAAAGAAACTGAAGTTATCTGATCCATACGCAAAAGCTACATTAATCATTGGTAATTCTTCATGCATGAACTTCTGCCACACTTTTTTATATCTATTCTCAGTATTCTGAGCATGATGTTGATACTCAATGTTTCCTTGAGGGTATATGCTCGTGTGCAAGTGAACCTGATAGTTGGTTATTTAGATCAGCTAGGACAAAAATAATACTGCATGTTTAATTGTCAGAGGTGCAGCTGAGAGACCTTCCATGCGAATTTTGAACACATGGGGTCATAATCAAATTGGATATGAGGTTTTCATGCAACTATTTGTGTCATCCCAATTCCTGAATAGATGCTTAGAGAAAGACAAATGTATATCTTGATTATTTCTTTCTTCGCTTTTGTTGGATCGGAACATTATCAACCAGGGGCCTTTTCATCTTTCTGCTATTCAGTCTATTGCCTTCTCTCTTTCTCATTGTCGTGTTCACTTTCTTTTGTTAAGTACTGATGTACTTATTTATTAAAAATGACAGGAGTGGTGTTGCTGAGAAGCTGATGAGCCATACAATGAAGCTATGGGAGAGAGTCATCGAGCACCGCCTGAGGAAGCTGACGAGTGTGACAAAAAATCAGTTTGGTTTCATGCCCGGAAGGTCAACTATGGAGGCAATTTTCCTCTTAAGACAACTAATGGAAAGATACAGGGAACAAAAGAAAGACCTGGATATGGTCTTCATTGACCTGGAAAAGGCATATGACAAAGTGCCTAGGAATGTCATGTGGTGGGCCCTGGAAAAACACAAAGTCTTAACTAAATACATTAATCTAATCAAAGATATGTATAATAATGTTGTGACAAGTGTTCGAACAAGTGGTGGGGACACATCTGACTTCCCGATTCATGTTGGGCTACACCAAGGGTCGGCTTTGAGCCCTTATCTCTTTGCTCTGGTGATGGATGAGATCACAAGAGATATACAAGGTGATATCCCTTGGTGTATGCTCTTCCCAGATGACGTGGTCCTAGTTGACGAGAGCAGGAGTGGTGTTGCTGAGAAGCTGGATATGTGGAGGCACACTTGGAGTCAAAAGGTTTTAGGGTAAGTAGGTCTAAAACAGAACACATGAAGTGTAACTTCAGTGCTACGGGGCAGGAGGATGGAGATGTCAGCCTCGATGGTCAAATAGTACCCAAGAAAGACACCTTTCGTTACTTGGGATCGATGCTACATAAAATGGAGATATCGATGACGATGTCAGTCATAGAATTAAAGCTGGATGGTTGAAGTGGCGTCAAGCTACAGGTGTCCTTTGCGACACTAAAGTGCCACAAAAGCTAAAAGGCAAATTCTACAGGACAGCGATCCGACCTGCTATGCTGTATGGAGCAGAATGTTGGCCAACTAAAAGAAAGCATATCCAGCAACTAAGTGTAGCAGAGATGCGTATGTTGCGATGGATATGTGGCCACACAAGAAGGGATCGAGTCCGGAATGACGACATACGTGAGAGATTAGGGGTGGCACCAATTGAGGAAAAGATTGTTCAACATCGCTTGAGATGGTTTGGACATGTGCAACGAAGACCGGAGGAGGCGCCTGTACGTAGTGGGATAATACGTCGTCCCGAAAATACGAAGAGAGGCAGAGGTCGACCACCTTTGACATGGGCAGAGTCGGTGAAGAGAGACCTGAAGGACTGGAATATTGCTGAGGAGTTAGCTATGGATAGGAGAGAGTGGAAGAAAGCAATCCACGTGCCGGAACCTTGATTTCTCCTTTTTTTAATCCTTTTTGTAAAAAAAAAACTTTTTCTTTTTTTCTTTCACTCTTTTTTCTTTTTTTTTCTCTCTTCTTTCTCTTTTATCCGGTTTTGCCCTTTCTCGTTTTGGTTGGTTTTGCCTCTCTTGTTGGTTCCTGCAGGTTTCATCTCTAGCCTACCCCAACTTGCTTGGGATAAAAAGGCTTTGTTGTTGTTGTTGTTGTTGACAGGCTTTGCTTGTATTCTGGAATTGCTGGCAGAACCTTTGTATATTCTGTCTCAGAAAAAGAAGTATTATAATATAAGAGTGTACACAGAACCAGCAGCTAACCTCTTGCGGTGTTTAATGACCTTCATCCTCGTAAAAGGGCATACTAAAGTGGTAACAAACATGTCTTTTACTGTTCTGAGTTTTTGTCCTTGTTATTTGCATAGTTTACTCTTCTTATTTATTTATGAGTCAATTCTATGTTCATCATAGAGAATATCAATTAGTTTCTTGTTGCATTTATTGATCGATACAGTACAAAAGTAATTAATTTTTTTCGTGCAGGAAAATCTGGTTGCATTTTCTTTGTCTCAGGTTGCCTACGGGGCCTGCATTTTCTTTGGATATTGGACATATTTTCTTATATTTGGTGATATCAATACTTTCGATCTCCTTCCATTACGGTTAGTTCAAAATATATATGCATTTTTTCCCTGTTTTATATGGTTTGATTTTCAGAAGTTTAATATTGTTCGCTAGTTGATGCGAAAACACGCTTATTGTCAGGTTATCAAACTTGATGGGCTACGATAAACAGCTATTGCACATGTGCATGTTGTTTACAGGCCAGACTTTCAGGAAGTTGATCCTCCAAGAAGGCGAGAAATTCATTCTTGTGTTGTTTGATACTCCATACAACCAGGCGGCCTATGGTCTTGTTGATAAATTAGGCAAGTACAGCAACAATCTTCTGTTTCAAGTACTATTATTTGCTAGCATTGTAATAGAATGAACTAGTATATGTTGATCATCTTTTATTTTTCTTGCAGGGAGTCTGGTTGTTAGGATAGTTTTCCTTCCATTTGAGGAGAGTTCTTATGCTACCTTTGCCGAACTGGCAGGTTGTTTCTTAGTCCATTTGAACTTTAATGCTGGCTTTGTTATAATTGTCTACATTGTCTGTTAGGTCTTATTGATAGCACTTTACAGTCACATTAGTGAAATGGCTTCTGATCTATAGAAGTCCTTCTATAAAGTCTTTCCTACCAAACATATTTTTTATTCTAAGGGAACTTGCTGCACAGCTGTTGTCATATCTAGTGATTTATAATGCCCCTTATGAGCTAACAATGGAACTTTATCAACAGGAGAAAGCCCCCCAAATATATCCAGTCTTGAAGGTTCTTTGCTTGGGGCTCTAAAGCTTATTATGCTAATAGGTAGAGATTTTGACGCTTTTATGTTTGTATTCTAGCATTTTTCTACCCTCATTCCTTATTTTTCTATGAGACAGTCAATCAAATGCCATGCACACTTCATAAAAATCATGTTTAGTTGTTATCAGCTGCATTTTCCTTGGTTTCCTTTTAGAATACCACAATCTCTTAATATAATCATCCTCTACTGTGAAGGTTTGGTGGTCATTTCATTTGGTCCAAGTTATTCATATACCCTTCTAAAGCTACTCTATGGGGAGAGGCACAGTGATGGAGAAGCCTCTGTTCTTCTTCGTTACTATTGTTTTTATATCATCAGCTTAGCAATGAACGGTTTGTATTTGTTCATCTACTTATGTCATGGTTCTTTTCCATATTTCATAAATTTAGTTAGCCTACATTTGTGGTGTATATAGTTTCTTTACATTTGTCCTAACAATTGATATGTATGCCTTTTGTCTTGTGTTGTCAACTCTTGTTTCAGTTTTTTTGCATATAGCACAATGGATAGGTAAAAATTTAATAACCTATTTGTTTTTTCTAGTAGATAAATGTGCCAAATTCTTAGCTTTGCATTTCGTGCCAAGTGATCAATTGTCGAGCATATAATGCCAAGCATGCTTGTTCAGTCATCATGCAATCGCCGAACCATTCCCTTCTCTGGTGTTGCCCCTAGGCATATGCTTGTTCTCCTGCTCTCCCTGTCTTCTTTTGTTGATGGGCGAGTACTACATTTCTCAGTGCTCGGATTTCATGTCACACGACGTGCGAAGATTGTCTACCTGGTTCAGCCGCCACCACCTAAGAACCTCCTGTTTTTCCTTTTTTTCCCCCATTGAAAGATTCAACGTAATAAACTCCACCTTCTCATTTGTTGTCTGTTGAAATTTTCAGTGCTTTGTTCAACTAAACCACCTTATAGTGCTGTTTTTGAATATTCTATGACTTCCTCTGAAGCTTGACTATATGCAGTAGTGGCCTGATTACAGTAGGTTTGGTTGCCAAAACCTTATTTAAAACTGCTGCTTGTTCCCCACATTATGAAAGCTACAGAACTTATACCACATCAATTAAACCCCCTCTGGTCAGTGGCGGAGCCAGGTTCAAATTTTAGGTGGGGCGAACTTGAACTACGAACGGCCAAACATAAATAAAGAAATTTTGAACAAAATGCACTAAACTTCCACACGAGATTAACAAAGAATATTAAGATGCCACTTCTATTTTGAAGAATCGATAACATTTTGACTCCATATAACACAAAAAAAACATAATAGAAAAATAAATGGATCAACATGTCGTTGTGACAAAGATCGTGAGCCTCGAAAATTTGGTTATACCATGAGTAAGACCATGAAACTTTAACATACCACTACTAGTAGAGAACTACTCGGTGACTATATGTCTTCCATGAATTACCACCATTGCCTGGTGACATGGACATGAAGCATTCGTTTGTGCCATGGGGCTAGAAAGCATTCTTATCTACTCGTTCTATTCAGTTTGACCCATCAACCCTGTTTCGTTTCAGCTTTTCCGACGGACAACGTTACGTTGAAAGTAGAACGAGTTGAGACTTGAGATCAGTTTTCTTCATCCTGACTCCGGTGGCACTCTACGGCCATGTGCTCAAAGCTCGACGATGAAAGAGGAGTTGGGGGTACTGGGACTAGCGCCGGCCGCTAGCTGGGGCAGCCGCCCCACCCTGCCTATAGGGAGGCTCCGCCTCTGCCTCTGGTTGTATTAACTTGACAAGATTCTGACCCTTTTGTACTATTTAGTGTGCAACCAGTGTACACTACACTATTGCTGGCGTCTTAAAGATATGTTAGCTACTTCTAGGTACAACCAGGTTGCTGTTACAAAGTAAATGCCTACATTATTATGTATTTACAGGGTCGAGAACGGGATGATCTTAACGTAAATTAGCATAATGTTTGTATATGGTTCCGGAATCAATTAAAAGTTTACTGATTATATGTTCTTTTGCGCTTTCAGGCACATCTGAAGCTTTTCTTCATGCAGTTGCAAATGAAAACCAGCTTAAGAAGTCAAATGATATGTTGCTTATCTTCTCTGTGATCTATATCGTTCTTAATATTGTTTTGATTAAATTTGCTGGAGCTGTTGGGTTAATTGCTGCAAATTCCATCAGTATCCTTTAACTACAGTCTGTCGTTATGATTTGTCTTGAAAGTACCTTTCCCTGAACACCTTCATATGTGCCTTGACTGTCTGTAAAGATATGTTGCTGCGAATCACATATTCTGTACTATTTATCAAAAACTATTTCAAGGTACAGTTCTGGTCATGTTTTACAAAAGGATTTCTCTAGATGCTCTGTACTATAACAAAACTTAATACCTGATGACATTGTTTGTAGGGCTCATTCTCCTTCCTGCGTTGCTTGCCAGCAGGCTGGGGCATTTTGCTCATTTCTGGCCTGACTACAGCTTTCTCTGAGAGGATGTTTCTAGATCGAGGAAGGTTTAAACAGACCCTTCCCATTCACATGGCGATTGGCATCATGTGCCTGAGCGTCTCAGCACTTGAGATGTAAGCAACTTATGGCTGCATATATATTCTTGTTCTGTTTACTCGTGATAATGATTCTAGCTTGTTCTCATTGTTGAACAGATACCGTGGCGAAAAGCAGTTCTTGAGTCAGATCTTTGGAACTTTGAAGGGTCATGACAAACTTCAATGACCCCTGTTCTAAGAGACTCACACTTGTACACTGAAGAGACCTGCATAGCGGTTGAGTGTTGAGTGACTTGATGGCGGGTATGCAGCAGGTAGGTTTCTAGGAGGGCAAATGGAGGATTAATTCTGGGGTAGATAGCAAACATACATGTACCTTTTTTTTTTTTTGGGGGGGGGGGGGGGGGGGGGGGGGGGGGGGCAGCCCGTTATGCATCTTCGCTGTGTCTGGAAAGCCGTTTTTCCTTTTCTTCTGAGTAATTTCCACGTTAGGGTCTAAGCAAGAAAATTGTTTAGTTTACCAGATTTACTGGTGTGTTCATAGTATTACGTGTTCAGCTTAATATTTATGGGTCAGCCTTTATAAAGAGGCTAGATGATCCATAATCATGGTTGGTGTTCTGAAATTTGCATGTAAAATGAATGATGTATATATTCTGAGCCTTCTATGGGATATTAATTTCAGGGAAATTGATTTAATTTTATATTGTGTACCTGGATGGAACAAGTCCGAATTATGACACTACGATTTTTTTGACACTGTACATACAGAAGCATAACGGAGTATTTTGTCCCCGGCACTTGCGAACTCATTATTCCGTGCTAGCAGAGTTTAGCTCACAAACTGACGAACAACCATGGTTCGTGTTAGCAGAGTTTAGCTAGCACAAACTGAGTTTAGCTTGGGGAGGAGGCGCAGCGATTTGCCCGCTGTGGAATAAGGACAGTTTTACTGACGAACAATTCAGCAAGTGATCGTGGTTCGTGTTTGGAAACCTAATAATACTTCAGCAAGTGATCGTGCCCGTTTCTTGCATAATGTTTCTAGTTGTATCACATGACTTAAAAGTATAGAAGGGCATGCTTTGCCAAATAATAACAACTTTTTTTTGAGGGACGCCTAATAATAACTGCTTGGTGACACAGAAGAAAGGAAAGAAATTTGCATTGATGGGCTGTAGCTGCCAGCTGGCTCATATGGATAGAACGTAAGGCCTAATCCGAGCCTAATACATGAAACCGCCTCATCCTAGGCTTGGCCCTTACGCAAACCTGCCAGTTAAACTGGGTCTAGCAGCCCTAGCCAGCGCCAGATTGGATCGGACCGAATCGCTTTCTTGGGCTCCCGTCCTCTTCCTTTGCTTGAATCTGACGCCACCAACCGGCGCGCCAAATCCACCGCTGAGAACCTCCTCTGCTCTCGCCTCCCTCCACCCCGGCAAATCCTCCGATCGATTCCGTCGATCCGCTCTGCTCCGACGCGCGCCATGGTTCTTCCTCCCCGCCGTCCTTCCGCCGAGATGCGGAGCATCCACCGTGAGCTCCAGCGCCGGAGGCCAAAGCCGCTGGCCCCCAAGCGGCCGGCGACCAAGAAGCACTCTGCTCCGCCGTCGTCGCGTGAATTAGCAAGAGACAAGGTTCAGGGTCCAAGCTCTCGTCCCCTCTCCGGGAATCCATCTTCCAAGTCTCGATCTGGCTCCGCCAGCACCGACGCGTCTCTCGCCGCCGCTCCTCTGCCACCTCCGCCCTCCCGACCCGTCGCGTCCGCAGCCATCCCCGTCGCCGCCGCTCGCCTGATGCCTCGCACCGCAGTTCGTGTTCGCACGAGAACCATGTTGCTGCTGGCGGGGAAATCCGTCGAGATCTGGCTCTGGCTCCCCGCGACCGTCGTGTCCGCCTCCGCCGCCGCCGATGGAAGCTATGAGGTTGTCTACAAGGGGAAGTTGCCGCCCGGGAATCCCTTCGCCACCGTCCATGTCGCAAGCGACCACGTCGTGCCGGACAAGCAGCAGCCGCCGACGCCTCTGCCATCTCGCGCCGCCTGCCCGAGCACTTCAGCCACCAACACCCATGTCGCCGCGTCCAAGAACTCATCGATGCAGACCCGACCAAGGCCGACCACGGCGGGGAAGTCCATGCGCCTCGTCCGCAAGATCCTGTCAGAGAAGGAGTTCGTGTCTGCCGATGGAGACAAGGGCAACTTGCCGTGCGAGGATCCTTTCGGCACCGTCCGTGTCGCGCGTGACCACACGACAACGCAGATGCCGCCGCCGCCTCGCGCCGCCAGCTCCAGCGCCTCCGTCAACACCATACTGGACGCCGCGCCCAAGACTTCCAAGATTCAGTCCGCGCCAAGGCCAACCACGGCGGGGAAGTCGCTGCGCCTCCTCCCCAAGCTCGCGTCGGAGATGCAGGCCGCGCCAAGGCTGACCACTGCAGGGACCTGTATCAGCGTCGTCCGAAAGACCACGTTGGCGATGGAGTTCCCGGCCCAAGCTATGTTGCCGGGATATTAGTTTAGCTGCAACTGGATGCATGCCTTCCCAGTTCATGAGTAGTCCCCCTTTTTTTTTGTCAACCCGACTATTTCATGAATTAACTCAACTCATGCCTTATCCCAACGTGTCCAGGTTTTGAAGTCATCGTTAGCGTGATCATATATCATGCATGCATTCCTTATTTTTAATTTGAGCTTTAGGATTCACAGATGACATCAGTTGTACGCACATATATTTCTTCTGCCATATTTCCCTTCTATCATTGTTGTTAGCTGTTTAGATTCAAAACAACATCTTGCTAGCCAGAACCGTTTCTTAAAAAAAAAATGAAGAAATTGCAAAGAGGTTATAGAGTAAACAACAAATGGTGAGTTCGGTTGTCCTATGCCGAAAGAAACAACGTCAAACAAAAATAAGCTCTGTAAACAAAAATCAGAGTTTTCCTTTTTGGCTATTTAGGGAAATCATGTATCTTTATAAATGAACTTGGAAATAGTTACTATATAAACTGATTATTTTGTTTGATAAATTTGAACTCTTAAAATAGAGATAATTAAATTAAGCAATTATTAAGGTAAACTTATCACATATTACTTTGTGCATATAAACAATGTAGACTAAATTATAGGAACTATCTCACTAATCAAGATGAAAAATAATCACAATGGACGACAACACATGCACAAGAAAATTCTAAAAATTAGGAAATACTATATAAATAAATGAGGAACTCTGTAATTTCATAATAATTGACACAAAAAGGAAATGATTGTGCCCTTTTCAATGAGTTCATGTTTAATGAGATTGATAAGACTTTGGTTTGGAGAACACAATGTTATCGTTCTGGTCTAATTCATAAATGCATTTGTTTTAGAAAAAACTAACCCCGCGGGTAGTTAGCCTAGTTTATAGTGCAAGGAACATGCGGTGGTTCGAAGAATAATGTTTGAAGCTGATTTTTTCAGCAAGAACATGGGAGGCACAACCCAACTCGGTTGACTTGTCACGCGATTTTAATTGCCAAATTTCAACATCGTAGGAGTCTCTTTGGCCTCACCTTATTAGCTGGGAACCGAAGACTTGGCAAGGGAATATTGCAAGGATGTATAAGTTTCTTTGTCCTTTCTCAACCGCGCATACTAGTTAATGAAATCGTGTCAGGAAATAATATACTTTACAGTAAGTAGGTGTTTCGTTTGTGCGAAGGTGAGCAAAATGCCAGGCTAGCTGATAAACGGAGAGAGCAAACTAACGGGTCAGTGCGTAACTACTGCCAATTGTTTATTCCCCATGCCGATTGGGCACGAATAAACAAGAAGTCTGAGCCTCAACAAGACAAGACCGATGCATGAGAGACCATAATCCAAAGGTTCACGAATACATCCGTAGCCTTTCCCAAAAAAAAAAAAAGATCCGTAGAATTCCCTTGACGACAGTTAGATGAGGTTCCCATGGATTATGCACGTATAGAGACACACTTGTTAGGAAACATATTCAATATCAGAACGAGTGAGCGCCGAATAGTATTGTAGAGCACCAATGAGAGTAGTAATTAGTAATACATGTGGGATCAACAACAGTAGGATGCCCGTCAGAAGAACCCCTTGGCGTGAGTGTCAACCGCAGTGCTGTAAGGCTTCACTCGTACCAGCACGCTCTAAAATATCTTCTTTTTTTTTTGAACGGAACCGGCACAAGATAGTGCCAATTTCATTAATTAAAGAAGGAATAGCACGCTCTAAAATATCAATTAATCATATACTGCCGAGAGAGCAATAAACCAATGGTATGAATTGCAATGCTCCAAAAGTGATGAAGGTCATCGAGATCCTTCTCATGTTTAAGGTCTAAAACAGTCCGTCGATGAGATGAGGATGACGACGGAACCTGACCTGGATGGCTTGAAAGCCACAAGCAAGTATGGTGGGAGAGAAGAAGTCGTGTCTCCAGCCCCCAAGCCAGCAATGATGAGCACCTGATGAATAAATCAAGCAAGAAGATGGACTTTGGATTCAAGCAGGAAGACGCTTCTTAGGTAGTTTAGTTATCAGCGGTGTCAAAAAAAAAAGGTAGTTTAATTATCAGCGAGTGGGTAGGTCCTTCTGGCTGCTATGGCCATAGCCCAGTGGCCTGAGTGTGTAATCACAATGTAAGAAACATTCGGGATGTCCGGTTGTATTCATTACTGTTTCTGTCAACTCTGACAAGTATTTTAGAGAAGAATCAGAGAAAATGCAATCATTGAATTTCCAAATCCAAATGTTTTCTGAATTATAGTTAAGGAAAATTTACAAACAACATGCTTGCAAGAAACAAAATAAATCAAATAACGGTGGTTGATGTTGGGACGGGCCAAGCGGTAACCAAAGTACGTAAGTGATGCAAGATCATGTAGCTTATGCTCGAGGATAGACATGTAGAATAAAGGGACAATTATGTTTTTACCCTTACTCTGAACTCTAATTGTGATTTTACCTTCACTTTTTTGATTTTGTGATTTTACCCCTGTTTTTTCAACTTGAAGCCAGAGTTGACCCGTACTAGGGGTAAAATCGAAATAGGATTATTGTGATTTTACCCCTACTGAGAGTAAGATCTGGCTTTATGTTGAAAAACTAAGGGTAAAATCACAAAGTTAAAAAAGTGAGGGTGAAATCAGAATTAGAATTCAAAGTGAGGGTAAAAATACAATTGCCCCTAGAATAAAAATGCATGCGTGCAGCAATACGGAAATGTGCCTGGCGAGATGGATGGATGTCGGATTAATTGACGACCCGGCAGTTCTTCCTGATCTCGCCGTTGGCGCCGGTCTTCACCTCGATGCTGGCCATCTTGACCATGGCCCTGGCGAACTTAAACTCAAACAGCCCGGGGAGGATCGTGTTGAGCTGCACGATCGCGTTCGTGCGCCCGGACGTGAGCAGCGCGGCATCGGAGGTGAAGAGCACGCTGCCGTTGCGCAGGTTCTTGTAGTACTGGTTGTCTAGAAGA
This sequence comes from Eragrostis nindensis, assembly GCA_012490785.1. Lineage (NCBI taxonomy): Eukaryota > Viridiplantae > Streptophyta > Magnoliopsida > Poales > Poaceae > Eragrostis > Eragrostis nindensis. The sequence continues at coordinate 51,474 of JAAXCT010001008.1, read as the reverse complement.
TTGGGCGTGATCACGTCCTGGTCCACGGTGGCGTTGTTTGGGTTCGCCGAGCACTGCTGCCGCAGCGACGCGGCCAGCCCCGGGTTCATGGTGGATCCCGGCCCGAGGCGGTCGGAGAAGGAGGTGCAGTGGGAGCGGCCGATGGTGTGCGCGCCGGAGAGCACGACGAGGTCGTCTACGTCGAGCCCCTTGGCGGCGAAGCTAGCGGTGAGCTCGGAGAGGTTGAACGACGGCGGGGGAAGGAACTGTAGCGCCGTGCTGGAGAGGGAGACGCGGCCGTCGCGGCGGCCGGCGGGCATGGGGAAGTTGACCCTGCCGTTGCTGAGGACGAAGCTGGCTTCGCGAGCGGCGAAGGCCACGACGTCCGCGCAGGAGACGGCGCCCGGGCAGGCGTTCTCGAGCGCCGCCTTGGCCGCGTCGATGACCTCGAAGCCGCGCAGGCTCGGGTTGTTGGGCGGGGACAGCTTCTCCGGCTGCGGGTTCGCCGTGGTCGGGTCGAGCAGCACGGACGCGTCACAGCCCTATACATCAAACCACATGTTCCAACACTTTTAGTTAAGGACATGCTTACATACACATCGACATATATGTGGTGACCACCTACATTGAAGACTGAACACGTCAAGAGGCAACATGTTCGTTACCGTACGTACGTACCTCAACGAAGCAGTCGTGGAAGAGCATCCGGATGAGCCCTGCACCCATGCCAGGGTTCTTTCCCACCGCGTCCGCGACGACGTATCTTACAATGTTCTCCGCGTTTGGGCATGTTTTGTCATAGAAGCCAATGGCAAGGCCGTTGCCTCTCGGGGCTGGGCTCGGGGTTGGTGGGGGTTGTGCACTGCCGGAACCCGGGCCCGGGGCAGGAGAACCGCCACCGTAGCCGTAGTCTGCAGCTGCTTGGCGTGTCACTGAACAGAGCACCGCAAGCAAGGCTAGAACGGCAAGCTTCGCCATCTCAGAACTGTGCAGCTAATGCGTGTGTGGACTGGAGGAAGAAGAGCTAGCTTGGGAAAAGGAGTGAGCAGTGGTGGTGGAGAGCTGCTGGTCTGCACTTCTATTTATAGTCCGAGGGAACGCACGGTGGTTCCAAGAATGTCTTGTATCCTCCTGTTGGTTGAGTTCTTTAGCTCAGTTTTTTCAGCAAGAACATGGGAGGCACAACTCATCGTAGTTGACTTGTGACGCAATTTCAATTGCCAATTTCAACGTTGGAAGCGTCTCATTGGCCTCGACTTAGCTGGAACAGAAGATGTTTGTTAGTCCTTGCTTTCACCGCGTTGATCAAATACTGAAATCGTGTCAGGAAATGTATATACTTTCCTTACCTACATTAAGTTGGGTTTTCGTTGCCGAATAAATGAGATGCCACGCTGACAGGCGGGTGAGAGCGAACTAGCGGTCGGTGTGTAACGACTCTTGAGCAGTTGAGCCTCTCTGATGGCCGGTGATCATGGTGCGGTTGCGTGTCAGCGGTGGGGAACAGGATTCAGGACTCAGGAAATTCTGACAGGAGTCGTTCGGCAAGAACCTTCTCCGACCAGCCGACGATGTAACAGCCCAAATTTCAAATCAAAAATAAAATGGAATAAAAATCACTCCGATTTTGAATTTTGTTTATTTCTTTCCTCCTCATCAAATTTTAGAAATAAAACTAACAAAAGTAATTCAAACTTAGTTGAATCTGAAATTTTCAAAATATAAAATCTATGCTCAAGTGTATCTTTACATTTAATATTTACTAAAAGTTTGAACTTTGGAATTTACAACAAATTAAAATAACTGTATGTTCAACCTTAGCAAATCCATCTCGAATTTAAAATTTTGAATTTAATCTTGCATCAAAAACTCACCATATGCATTCCCGTAATTTTTATTGTCTTTATTTTCAATATTTGTTTGGTTTTTGTTCTTGTGCGAATTTGAAATTCTTTCAAATTCGAAATACCCGAAAAGATAAAAACCAAAACCTTTCTCTGTTCCCCTCTGGGCCTCATCTCTCCTTCCCTTTTCTCTCTTTTTCTCTGTTCGGCCCAGCCCACCTCCCCTTCCTCTATCTTTTTCCCGCCGAGTGGGCCGCCCCATCCCTCTCCTTTTCCTCCGGCCCAACTCCACTCGGCCCAGTCCGGCCCGCCTCCACCCCCCTTTCTCCTTCCTCCAGCTCAGCCGCTCTCTCTCGACTTCTCACACGCCATCGCCGCCGTCTTCTCTCTCTCCCTCACCAGTCGCTATCCCCGGCGCTGTAGCCACGCGCGCAGGACGTCAGCACTTGTACGGGGCGGCGCCGCAAAGTTTGACTTCGCGCGGACCCGAGAAGATAAGGCCGCCGCCATTTGTTGACCTCATCGGATAAGGTCCGCCGCCATTGACCGGAGCCGGAGCTTCTCCTCGAAGCCTCCCCTCTCCTCTCCGCCTATAAAAAGGGGTGCACGACGGGTTCCTCTTTCTTTCCCCGCTCACAACTCTCCCTTCCCGAGCTTCCGTCCACTCTGATTTCCTCTTTTCCCCATCTCGCTCCATCGACGGCCACCGGCCGATTCACCGCCCCAGCGACGTGCTCGCCCGTCTCCCTCGTGCGATAGCAGCGTCGTGCTCCGCTGACTCGCCCGCTCTCCTCCGAGCAGCTCGAGAAGCACTAGAGCCGCTCCCACGTCGGACATCGCCGCCGCAAGTCACCCCGCGTCGTCGCCAACCTCCTCCGTCCCTCCTCGACCTTGCGCGACCGCTCAGGTGAATTCACCGTGCCTTTCTTCCCCTCCTCAACCTCTTGCGGTGAGGTTTTGGTCGCCGGAGCGCCGTTCCGGCCAACTTCGGCGAGCCGCCGCCGTCTCCCGCGCCTCCCAGCCGCCGCCGGCCGCCGCGTTTCCCTCCCCTTCGCCCTCAGCCGTCCAATCCCGAGCCAACGGCTCTGATGGATCCGGTCCACCGTGAGCGTCCCGTGGACTCGGTCCACGACTCCCGTGGACTCGGTCCATGAGATTACCAATAAGAAAATAATTCCAAAATTCCAGATAATCCCAGCTCATATACATTTTGCAGATAAGCCCCTCTAGGTTATTCTATTTCTGTTTAGGTCCCTACCTTTTTACAGAAAAGCCCCTATACTTTCCATAATTACCTTTTAGTCCCTACCTTTTTACAACAAGGCCCCTCAACTTTTTAATAATTACACATAGGTCCCTAGAACTTTTCTGTTCTTGCAGATGGGTCCCTATAACCTTTCTGTAATTGCAAACAAGTCCCTAGAATCTTTAAATACCCATAACTTTCCATCCGAAGCTCCGTTTTGAGCGATTCTTATGCTCACGCGTTCGTAGAAACGCGAGGTACCTCATGGTACTGTTCTTGAAGCCATAGAAGGTATCTACAAACCATCAATGCGCAGATTCCTCCTTCTTTCAATGTACATTCATCCCGGCCAATCAATTGCCACTGATCTCGTCGAGCACAAATATTCTTTCGCTTTATGGTGTTAAATCTAGCCAATCCCGCCGTATCATTTCACATCGTTCAATCAAACCTAATCCCATGTTGCCACTAACCGCCACCTTACCTTATGGATTTATCGATCTTGTGTTTGTGAGGTCTTTCATTGGATCTCTTTGGAATTATTGCTCATTGCTATTTCAATTGCCGCCATGCATTCATATCATGCATGCATGCCTAGATTATGTACGCATCTGCATCTGCACATCCTTTCCCCGAACCACCCATGTTCTTTAATAGAAAATAACTTAAAGTTTGTATAATAGATATGTACGCAATCACCATCAATAAAGCATATGCATCTCATCATCCTCACCATAAGATTGCACCTTCGCTTCATTAAGAGAAATTAGGTAATTAATAGTTTGTCTAGGTGAATATGGCCCTTATAAGGCCATGAATATAACTTATAATAAATACTCTTTCATAAATAAATGTGCACTGCATAACCATAGCCGTTTCTCTTGGAGTTTATCGGTTCTTATTGAAGATAATTGGATTTTATTGGCTCTTTTCGATCTTTATTTCTTTTGCGATAGTTATTTATACGTAATGTTTCTATGCGCTAGCTTACGCGAGATTCGAGAAAGAGCCAGAAGAATTCAAGGAAGATCTAGAAGATCCAAGCTTCAAGGATGAGTTGAAGAATCCAAGCCCGAGGATGAGTCAGAAGATACAAGCTTAAAAGGAGGGCTTGAAGACATCAACTTCGACGGAAGATCTGAGGACCAAGAATCGGAAGAATAGGATAGCGTTTTCAGGCAAGCTCTACTTCTCCTTGATCATGATTGAACCTACTGTTTTGCAATGCACCTATATGGCCTGTTCTCGTAATTTGCATTTACTTGTTATTTTACTGATTGTGTAGTTATTGCCCTACCTGCTTAACCGATATTGATGCCACCTACTTAAGCATTAATATCTGGATCCTTGTTTACCCTTGATATACCTATCACCTTGATAACCCTAGGATAGTTCCATCATTTCTATGATGGCACGTTCACCTTGTTACTAGATTGCTTAGGACCCCTCGCAATGTTTCTACATTGCCACACCTACTCACTTACATACTTTTGCAAATGCGTGAAATGAGTTTGGTGGTGTGCGTGATATATGGGATTGGGAGTAGCAAAACCGTGTTAGGTGATGATGATGGAGACAGTGATGGGATGGTTGGATTGCGGGCAAGGCCATTAGTAAGTGAATGATGATGTGATGGATTGTGTGATAGTCCCCTAGTGCGGGAGACATGGTGCTTGCCCGGCCACATAAGGACCGGTTCATTCAACCTTTAACAAGATGATTCTCCTACTACCACGGAACCTGTATGGGAAGGACTCACCCTACCTTCTTGGTGCCTACTACTTTGATCCACCTGGAGAGCAGTAGCGCAAACGAGCAACCAGGAGAAGACTCCAGAGTTTGTATTGCTTGGGAGCTCCGGCCCGAGATCCCCACATTAAATATGCTGTGGTTTGATGACTATTGTAGTCACATGAAAAGCCCTTGGGTTGGTTCGTAGGTGGCATTGTGTGTGGTACTCGGAGAAGATGGATTGAGCGTTATGTTACTCTCCGTACAAGAGTGCATAGCCCGTGGGAAAAGATGTACAACCTCTGCAGAGTGTAAAATTCATCCGGATGGACGTTGTCACGGAATATGACGCATCTTTGTTGAGCTCGATATGATTAGCCACCTCTCATTTCTTGGAGTGTGAGTGAGCAGTAGTCTGCTCGTGTTTTGGAAGTGATGGCAAGTATGCCGGGTCGGTATGACCACTGAGGTCGGAAGGCCCAACTAAAACTTGGGAACTGGCGGGAATCCCTCATACTCCCCCAGGGCCAACCAACTAAAATATTGACAGTACTCCTCTGTTTTATCTATGAATTCCTTCACATGCTTTAGTTAACCTTGCATAAAAATTGCTTGCTGCAAATGAACCATACAGCCTATCCCTTGCTAAGACCAAATATGCATATATATATACCCTTGTGTAGTGTAGGGCTTGCTGAGTACCTTATGTACTCACGTGTTTGCAATTGTTGGTTTAGTAGGAGAAGACTTCGTAGAGAACGACGACGATTGGGTTTTCGTTTCTGCTTCTCAAGTTTGCTTGTGGCGTTGGGCCATGGTTTCCGCTGTCTGCTTCACCTCTAGTGGGTCGGATGGACTTGGATAGTTTTGAATCCTTGTCGTACCGCCACTAAGGGTCTTATATCAGGTATCTTACTTATTTATCTATTCGAAGTATGCTTTTGATTATCATATCTGTGTTCTTGTGCGTATCAGCTACTGATCCAGGGACTGATACAGGATGCACAGCAGATTTCAGAAATGGGGTTTGACAGACGAGGTGTCAGCTGCAGACGAATCCAGGATTTCAGATGCGCATTTCCTATATGTAACGTGCGACCCGTAGCTCACGGATACCGCGCTTTAAGATTCATGCGTAAAATAAATCTAACGGCCGCAGCACTTTCTTCTCCCTCCGTCACCGCGCGCGTCCTCTGACCTAAGCCGCGCTGCCGTTGGCCGCTCTCTTGCGCCGCTGTCGCCTCGCTCCCCCGCGCCGCCGTCGCCGGCCGCGTTGTTTCAAGCTTCACAGAAGTTGTTCCGGCCGCCGGAGAATTGTTCCAGCTTTACGAGCAAGTGTTCCGGGGCTGCCGCGGAGCAACGACGCGCGGCGGGAGCGGAGCTCGACGCGAAGCAGCGGCGCGCGGCGACGGTGGCCGAGCAGCTGGTTCATGGGCCGTCGTGGGCCCGCTACAAGTAACACGCGGTGCGCATAGGAGGTCCCTTCCAGATGTGGCAGTGCATATGGGCTGTGGGCTGTGGCAATGGTATGTCTGATATTGCCAAGAGCCTAGGATGTAAAATGTATGGGCTTGACAGCCCGATTCATTTTAAGCCTGCAGCCATATTCCAAAGCATAACCCATTAACCTAGGTAGACATTTCGACAAGCCCACGACGAAGAAAATAAAGCTCAGACTGTTTCAACTTCAACCTACCTACCTTTGAAAGCCGATCTGTGAAAGCATTCATTCAAACCTTTCATGTGAGATCGTTATAACCAAGTAAATAAATTTAAGAATGCTCTATATTTGTGTCATGCGCCTAACTCTTTAGGTCAATTTGTTGTGGGAGTTTGTAACTTGTAAGCAAGAAGAGACATAATATTAGTAATATTGGGGGAAAAAAATCCGTTTAGCTCCTGGATGATGGTTCGGGAACCTTTTTTTTTATTTTTTGTTTTGCCTCTACGCTTATAGAATGATATCGTACTTGCCACGGTAGAATTGCAGGTTGTTGGAATTTGGGCTGTTTTTGATAAGCCCATTCAGTGAAATACCAAAGGGCAAGTGGCTGGTTGCTTTAGTCCCATACTGATGGGACAAGGAGAAGCACACCAACTCATATAGTGGTTCACGTGACCATGGCTGAATAAAGTAAGCTATGGAAGAGAAAGTGAGCTATGTTAAGTGTACATACGCACGGACGCGCGCGCGCGTATCCGCGTTCTTCGCGTTTTCTTTCGCGTGACTTGTGACTAGTCGTGCGGTGGTTCAAAAATAATGTTCGTGCGCTAGTCGTGCGTTCTCGCGTTCGTTCCGAGCACGCGGTGGTCAGAAGAATAATGCTGGCCTCGAGTGAAGCTCGTTTTTTTTTCAGCAAGAACATGGGAGGCACAACTCAGTGCCGTTGACTAGTGAATGCCATTTAAATTTGACAAATTTAACATTGTAGGCGTCTCTTTGGCCCCACCTTATTAGCTGGGAACTGATCGAAGATGTTTGTTTGCAAGGGATATTGTAAATAAAGATATCATAAGTTTATTTGTCCTTCCTCATCAACCGCGTGGATCAGTTAATGAAATCACGTCAGCAAATATATATACTTTACAGTAAAGTTATTTATTCCCATGCTGATTGAGTACGAATAAACAAGTCTGAGCAGTAGCGGACCTTGAGCCAAGACATAGGGGTGGCTCAAGCAAAAAATCCTTTGAACAAGCCAAACTACTGTTTATTTACCTACCTTGGTCTTCACTAAGCTGCATAAATGCAAAGCGCTCAAATATCTCCATAGAACAAGGTTCCCGTCGCTCTGGCGAGACCGGCACCCTCTCCAATAAGGGACATTCCTTATTGTCCGTGGATTTCTAGACTTACGCGACATGGCCCAGGAAGTGGGGATTTTGGGGTGGATTTTTGCCTTTTCAACCATGCAAAACCTAATTTGCGCGCCTTGACTTAGTATACTAATTAATTAAAATATTTTTGTATTATTGTAGAAGTTTAACATAGCTTATATTATTATTATTTATGTTATACTCTATATTTATAAAACAATAGGAAATAGATTGGAGAATTTCTCACAATTTCTCGATTTGAGTATGAGATGAATCATCATTTATCTTGGATAAAATGTGTCATGCTAAAAATAGAAAAATATGTCATGCTAGCTAGACATATGATGGTGTATTTAGAAATAAGAATTAAGTATATGTTGCATATTTTTAGTATTCCAAATTTAGCTATTTTGGGCTCATAATGGTATGGTGCAGAAATAAGAATTAGAGGTATACTTTTTATAATCCAAATTTAGTTTTTTTGGACTTATAATGGCATGACGGGTAATTTAGAAATAGGTGTGAAGTGTATTGTTTACTATTCTGAATTTAGCTATTTTGACTCATAATGGCATGATGGTAATTTAGAATTGGTGCGAGGGTTTTTGGCTATTTATAGGGGGATAATATTTATTATCCTCCTATAAGTATTTATAAATAGCTAAATTCAGAATAATAAAAAATAGCCAAACCCCTCACACCTATTTCTAAATTACCCACCATGCCATTATGAGTAAACAAAGGAAAATTCGGAATAATAAAAAATAGCCAAAAATACCCTTCACGACTATTTCTAATTACCCACCATGATATTTTGAGTAAAAAAATATCTTAATTTGGAATAATAAAAAGTTAGCCTGCACACCTATTTTTAAATTACCTGCCATGCTATTATAAGTCCAAAAAATAATTAAATTTGGATTATAGAAAATAACTAAAATATCTCTAATTCTTATTTCTAATTTATCCATCATACCATTAAGAGTCCAGAATAACTAAATTTACGCACGACGACATGACGCTACACGCTAAGCCTGGAATCGAGCCTTTGGACCATGTAAAATGTAGGCCGCGATTTTGGATCCTTGTGGATGAAAGCCACGTACATGCACATGCACAACTAGAAAACAGTGCACATGCCTTATCCCAACGTGTCCAGGTTTTGAAGTCATCGTTAGCGTGATCATATATCATGCATGCATTCCTTATTTTTAATTTGAGCTTTAGGATTCACAGATGACATCAGTTGTACGCACATATATTTATTCTGCCATATTTCCCTTCTATCATTGTTGTTAGCTGTTTAGATTCAAAACAACATCTTGCTAGCCAGAACCGTTTCTTAAAGAAAAAAAATGAAGAAATTGCAAAGAGGTTATAGAGTAAACAACAAATGGTGAGTTCGGTTGTCCTATGCCGAAAGAAATTGCAAAAAGACTGGCAGCATTGCCCTGTCCAATTTTATCCAGAACGAGACTATCATAGTGACAGTTTATATCACATATTTAGATCCCTGCAGATTCAGAATGGTAGGCAGCAAAGCCCAGCATTCGAAGAGGTTCTCTACATCAGAAAGACAAGCGCTTACTTCCTTCCTAGCAACTATTTCAGATTGGTAAACACAATGGTGCCATTTTATATTGAAGGACTAATTTCTATTCATAAAAGAGTATTGTTGTGGACTTGGTAAAACTCACTGGTGTCAGCTTGCCCCACTAACTGATTATCCACAGAACCAGAATAAAGGCTGTAGTTGCAAAGGTCATCTAGAGAGCTAAAGGAAACAGCAGCTACTACTTCGTTGGTTAAATCTGACATTCCTTTGCCAGATGCTAGTGATGAAATTTTGTGCAAACAATGTTGAAGGATCCAAGAATAATGCAAATACACAACAACTAAATGGCATAACTGTTGCCAAACAGAAACGTTGTTCAGTACGTCCAGTAACAGAATAGGGTATCCGTCAGTTACAGAACAGAGAAGAAGATAGTGTAAATACCTTGAGAGAACCAAAAAAACATTTTTGAACGAATACACTAGAGCAAGCCAAAGCTGTTAGTGGGCGTTCGTCCAGTATTGATCAGTTGACTAAATTGTACATGTGCACATTTTCAGACAAGCGAACCTGCCTTGAGATAACCACAGTACATTTCTGAATGCATGCTATAGAGTCTAGAGCACACCAAGCTGCTAATGGGCGTTCACCTTGTACTTGATCAGATGACTAAACTGTACATGTGAAAATTTTCAGGCTTAGATACTGCACATATCATTCCATTTCAGGCTTTCAGCAACAATATATACAGAAGAAAGAGACGAAAGGCCGAAAGGGAACTGGGCCCGATCTCGAGTCGGAGCAGGCCTCCTTCCAGCCCACTATATACTCCCAGGCCCCAGCCACGGCGGCATGCACAGGCAAGACCAGACCGTCTCAGGGAGAGAAGCCTCCGCCGCCGCCGTTTCGTCGCCGTCGCCGAGCTCGATGGAGGAGGTGTACGAGCCCCTGAGCTCGGAGGAGGTGGAATCCTTTGCAGAGAGGCTGTACATTTTCCCGCACACTCTGAGGCGCATCATCGTCGATCCCATTGAGGGCGTCGCCGGCTTCGACCTCCGGGCGGAGCTGGAGATTTGGGTGAAGGAGCACGAAGAGGAGAAGGCGCGCACCAGGGGCATGACCTTCGAGAAGTTCAACGCCGACACCCTCAACAGGGTCGTCCCCGACTAATGGCCGCTGTGCAACACGCGCAGGACCTTCTCGCTGCCTTGGACAAGAAAGAAGAGGAAGAGCTGCAGGAAGCCAGGAAGATCAAGAGCGCACTCTGATCGCATTTAGTTTCTGCTTATGGACTAGTGTTTCGGTGGATTGGTACTGCATGTACACCATCAGCCTCAGCTCAGCTGAACCTTGTATAGGCCTTGTTGATTCTTGCGTTCACTGAAATTGCCTTGCCATCATGCCATGTCTGCTTGCTGATACTGACAACTGGTCACTTGAACAATTACAGGCTATGTGCTCTCAGAAAGTGTATTGCTGCAAATGGATACTAGGCATTCCATCCATCAGTCTAAATCTCAATCTCTAGGCATTTCACTGAAACAAGCTAAAGTGGCATTGCAGATCAAATTACTTAAAATGTCATGAGTTTGTCCTTAGCAGTTGTGAAAAAGAAATGTATGCCTCCACTCCAAGGACAGGTATCGCTGTCAGTTCAGAGCCTTTTTTTTTTTTTGCAATAATTACCTAAGCTTTGACTTGACATTTTGAATCTTCTGTGCATGACATGTTTCACAGATGATACTGATAAGTCTAAAAAAACCATTACACTAATTAATATGTTTTTCTTTGTTGGTAACTTGATTTGCTGCTCAAGATTTTCTATGGACCTGCAGGCTGCAGACAGGTATAAGCACGACGGCTGCTGAAAATGGCCATGGTACCATTTCGCCTGAAGCACAGAAGCTGCCAAAAGCCTGAGGCAGAGGCTGATGCTGTGATGAATGAAGACTAAGCGCCATAAAACACAAATACATCTGAATTATGAGAAAAAAGGAGACTTGAAATGGAGGGCAACCTATTGCTGATGAATCAAGAATGTTTGAAACTGAATTGTGCATTCAGAAAGTGTATTGCTGCGAATTAAAACACTGCTAGTAGATCCATCAGTCTAAACTGTTGGCATTTCTGACGCATGATGTAAATGGAGTTAGAAACTGAATGGGCAAGGCCTGATGTATTGCAAACAGATGTGTCAAGTTTACATGACTTGTAAATGTGTCTTCTTCAGAAGAATGGAATGGTCACGTTTTGATCTTTGCCTTAATCGTCGGATTCATTCATCAACTCCAAACAGACACAACCGCGGCACTAGGATCGCTTACATCCCACGCGCGGCGCGAAAACCATATTCGAATCGAATTCCCGCTCCGTCCCTTCATAAGGAAACACCGCTGCCTTCGATCGCTGCTTCTTTCTTTCGCAATCCTTTCTAGTTCTTCATTCCACGCTTCTCCAACTCGCCATCTCCATCAACTCGCCGAGATGGCGGGGGACGACCACTCCTTCACCCCCGGCAACGACAGCCTCCTCGACCGCTACCTCCGCGCCAGGCTGGACGGCAACATCAGCAGCCTCGCCGACGCGCGCTTGTTCCACGACGCCGACGTCTGCTCGGCCCGGCCCCACGATCTGGTCCGCGATCACCTGCCCGCACGCGTTCCGTACAGAGACGCCGGAGACGGTCAGCAATGGTACTTCTTCAGCCCCGCGCGCTTCGTCGGCAAGTCCACGACGAAGAGGTCGCGCACCGTCGCCAGCAGCAACGGCAAGGAGTCGTGGCACTCTGAGGGCAGTCCAAAGCCGGTGGAAGGCAGCGCCGGCGGGCAAGTGCAGAAGTTCTCGTACCACATCAGGACAGCGCAGGGGTCCGTCGAGAAGCCGGGCTGGATCATGGCAGAGTACAGCTTCAAGGACACCAGAGCCGGCGACCTCGTGCTTTGCAAGGTTTACAAGTCACCACGAGGCCCTGGGCGATCCCGCGCGTCGTCGTCGTCATCCTCTTGCACGTCGTCGGCGAACGCATCAGGCACCAAGAGGAAGGCGGCGGACGATGCCGAACATCTCGAGGCGGCGACTCCCAGCACGCGGCCGCGCCAGACCGAGGAGGACGACGTCATGCTTTTCGCGGAAACCATCGAGCGCGACCTCCTGTCACACGACGATCACGAGGCGGCGCCGGAGCTCGTAGAGACGACGCAACACCTTGAGGCCGCGACGCCCAGCACGAAGCCGCGTCAGACCGAGGAGGACGACATCATGCTGTTCGCGCAGAACATCGAGCTCGATCTGCTGTCAGTCCAAGACCAAGCTGCTGCACCGGAGATCGTAGAGATGCAGTACGTGGAGTCGGAAGGCCAACCAGCGGAGATGCAGCTGGCGCTGCAGAAGGAGGACGATACTATCCAGCAGCAGCAGGACGCCTCCTTCCAGACGGTGTTCGGTCCGCTCTCAGAATACAACGTCATGGCGGCCCTCCGCCGGGATCACCGTTGACGAGCTGTTCTTGGACAGCCCCTCGACGTCGTGCACGCATCCAGGTGGCCCGCCGATGAGCTGCCCCTGAAAGGCCCTTCCACATCCTTCCCGCATCAATCCATCAAGGAACCACGAGTTTGGTAGTTATGTCCTTTCATTACTCCTTTGTTTCCTGCATTTTGCATGAGTCGTTTAGCTTCTGTCCCTTTGAGGTTATATGCGCTCGCTGAGGAAGACTATAGTGTTCTGTGCATCTCGGTCAAGCAGCTTTGGTGTTACAAAAGAAAGTAGTAGAGTCTCCGGCCTAGGTAGCGAAAGCACTCGTAACACGTGTTGGTTCACCATTCCTTTAGTTGTTTAGATTGACTTAAGAGATTCGGTGGATAAGAGGTTTTTGGATCCTAAACTAAAGCCAAAAAAAAAGTTGAGCCATAAAAAAGTCCAACTTAATTGTGCAATAGTACGTGCGGGTGAAGATTCTCCCGCACGGGCGAGATGGAGCATAAAAATGCACTCGCTTAGGAAATCACAAATTCCCGTCTGCCGGCCGGGTCAACGGCAACAAAAAGGAATGGGAATGAACTTGTAATCCACGCGGAGTCGCTTAAACAAGCCTAGTTCCGGAGATTCTACCAAGTATTTTGTAACACTGGGCTGATTGACTTGGATTCATGGGGCATTATTACATCTTCTTTAGTTGAAGTCTGCATTTTCCAATGAGGGACATAAGTTTAAGCACTCATGCATGTGTGGTGACGCATTGGAGGTTTTGAAGTCAATGATGTAACAAGTCCCCTGATGTGGGCTCCTTGATGATGTAAACTTCAAATATTGATTGGATGAATGAAGTTCTTCTCTCATGGTGGGCAAGATTATTTGTTGATTCTTATATTCTTGTGATTTCTTCTCTGTTTACATATTCAGAATCATGTAAGCTTCTCTGATGTTCAGTTCTTTGCAATATATGTTTCTGCATACCGATCGGCATCGTCCTTTGGCCATGGGATTGTTATCGCTGAAAAACGAGATACTTTGTATGTGAAACAAGCATGGGATTTGTATCGCTAAAGAACGATCAGTAAACGAGACGGGACGGACAAAAACAGAGCACAAAAGCAGAGTATGTCTTCACTTGTTCAGAGTTCAGAGTTTGCATCCCCATCTGTAATGCCCGGCCAGTCTGTGCTGCCGCTCGACGCCCGGCGAGGCAACACGAACTCCACGTACCGCCGTGATCCTGGATGTCATGCCACACACGTGCAGTCGTCGTCTACATCCATCCATGTATGGCATCGAGATTTCGAGGCCATCGCTGCTCATCCGCGTATGACTGCGGCAAGCAACAGGTTGGAACCGGATGGGAGGGACGGCGATCGAGCTCGCGGATCGAGTTGTTGGGCAGGTGGGCTATGACGGCCGGCGATCGACGTGGAAGCATGCAGTGGCCCAGTTGATTGGATCTTCAGGGGTCACGTGAATCAACCTGAGAGTGTGCATACCGTGTACACGTGCACATACTCTTAACAGTGAAACTGGATCGTTAATTCTCGAGGAATCGGTCACTTCGCTGGCGTGGTCACCGCGCCCCGTCGACGGCGAGGTCTCCCTGCGCTGCGCGTGGTCACCGCGCTCTCCAGCCCCGTAGAGGCATTGGTGTCCTTCTCGGTCGTGGCGAGGCAGCAAGGCCACATCAAACCGCATGCTGAACTTCGCCACCGCTCTCTCCAGCGCCGGCGTCCACGTCACTTTCCCGGACGGCCTCCCCGACGACCACGTACCACGGAGCGGTGGGAGATGCGCGCCATGGAGCTCGCCATGTCCATGCTGGCCACGGGACCTGTCGGTGCCCAATCGTTTCGACCTTGGCGACCTGTCGTCCCCGAGCAGCTCGAGGAGGCGACGCCCAACACGCGGCCGCGCCAGACAGAGGAGGACGACATCATGCTGTTAATTCGCGCAGAGCATCGAGCTCGATATGCTGTCAGGCCAAGAACAAGCTGCTGCACCGGAGATCGGAGGGATGCAGAACGTGGAGCCGGAAGGCCAGCCGGATATGCAGCTCCGAGTTCCCGACGGCGAGGACCCAGGTCAGCATTTTCAAGGGAACTAATGCGCCGTTTTCCATTTTCCTTTATAGCTAGGTTCGGTTACAAAACACAACCAAAATAAATGAACTTTTAATCAGAATTAGACATCGGTAATTAACTGTAACTGAGCTCAAAAGTATCTCAAATGTTAAATGAATAACTGGAAGGATTTTAATTTCCGTTAATCAGAGAATTGCCCGATGCATTAGCAAATAATGAAGGTTGGCTCCACAAGTTATAACAATTATATTGAAACCAGCGCAGCTGGGGTTTCTGCTGTAATCAACAAGCTAAATTGGAATCATCCAAACAGAATTCAGTGCAAACAAAGAGCAATAATTTTAGCCAAATTAAAACCAGGAAACTAAAGGACTGAACTCAGGACAGGGTTGCCAAACTCTACATGTATCATCGGAAAAGTAACCCAGTTGAGTGAACAGTGCGTCTAAACAGAGGCCTATTAGTAGAATTGAAGAAACCAGCAACCAGTAAAAATAAGACAGCCCTGATAGAAAGAACCTAGGAGCAAGGAGGAAACAAGTATAATCCTGCTGATCGTATTAGAAGGTTCAATATGCCACTTGTTAGGAGTTTTACTGTCCAAAATAATGTCCATTAGTTTAAAGATGGTTTTGTAATTACGTGTTAATTAAAGAATTTACATTTTATTAGGAGAATTAAAGAATTTACATTCTATTCCGACAACAGTTGTTGGGCCGTCCTGTCATTCTGTGAAGCCCAATAAGTCGACCCTGTTCGTTTCCTGCCCTCTAAACTTTAGCACTGTCACATCGAAGAGAATCTTACTATTTAAGAGTATTAAATAAAGTCTAATTATAAAACTTTTTTGACAGATGGGTGCTAATTTACGAGACATATCTAATGAGCTCAATTAATCTATGTTTTGCAACAGTGATGCTACAGTAACCATCGTCTAATCACGGCTTAGTTACCCTCATTAGATTCGTTTTGCGATTAGCACAGAGTTTCTGAAATTAGTTTTGTAATTAGACTTTATTTAAAACTCATAAATAACAAGATTCTTTTTGATGTGATCACTGGCGGAGCCACAGCAGGACCAGCCTGGGCCGTGGCCCCCCTTTGGCCGTGGAAAAATTTTGAAGAGCGAGTAGCATTCAGCCCCAGCTGGCTATTTGTGCAGCCTCAATCCAACAAAATTGACAGGAAACGATGAGGCATGGGCCATTTTGGCCTTCATGCTGGGTAGGAATTGGACATTGCACAACCAAAATTGACCAGCAAGCATGCCTATTAGGCTGGTGGATTCTATATGTAGGGCGGGCTATGGTTAAGCTTTGATAGAACAGTGTTTGAGATTCGTGCAACGGCTCAGATTCGCGCAGGTGGAGAAGGGGATGGCTGAGAAGCTGCCACGTGTCGCTCTCTGATTGGGGCGGGTGGGAGGTGGGAGAAAAACAAACGAATTTCAAACTTTAAACGCATTTTCTCCTAAACCGTAAGTCTGTTTTCGAATTCGTTTGAACCTACGTGTTTGTTACAATGAATTCTACAAAATGAGATCCAATATGAATATTTTTTGAATTTTTTAAAATCTAAAATTTTCGTCAACATTTTAAATATACTATGTCAACATTTTGTTTATACTATGTCAACATTTTTTTTGTTTGTGGTCAACATTTTTTATAAAAATATTAATTTTATTTTAAAAATATTGAAATAGAACTACAAAAATGTTAGACTCTTCTGTTTCAAAATGTTGACGCTCTGACTTGAGCTGGGCTGTTCAGATATAGTGGGCTATTAGGCCAATCTATCGTATGTTAACCATAGGACGCCCTGCATATAGGAGGTCCCAATTAGGCTGATATGTGCGATCGAGCCTAACAGTTCGCAAATCCATTGATTGATTTGACTCAATCCCAAAAATCCTCTATTGGACTGACGAGAACTGGCGCCGCCCAATTGCGGCCGCGGCGCGAGGTCTTCCGCCATGAAGACCAGCTCATCACACGGGCTACCACTGCACGGCTCATCGAGTCATCGTTGTGCATCCATACTTGCTCCTCGTGCTGCTCGTGCTTCCGAGTCGCTACTGCCACGTCTGGCCTCGGTGTGCCCTGCCAGCGCGAGCTTCAACACGTACACCATCAGTTCTCATGAGCTCCGACGGCGCGTCGACTAACCTTCATTGGCTACTGCTCATGGCCCCCTCTATGGTTCACAGCTGGCTCCGCCACTGAATGTGACCCCTCTAAAATTTAGCACAAAGAAACGAACACACCGGAAAAAAAAACCCCAGAGCATATGTGCACCTAGGATCGAAGAGATGGCGGCGCGCGCGGGGGAGAAAATGAAGAGGAAATCGTTTGCATAGCGGAGAAGATAAGGATCGTGATGCCGCAGATGATCGGCTTCGGCAGCTCGTCGGCGATTACGCGCGACGCCTTCCGTGAGCAGCTGAGGGCGGCCTATGACGAGGAGGAGGCGGCGGGGGACCAGGCGACAAGCGACTCGATCGGTTGCCTCCTCTTCTGGATGAGCATCCACCGCCACGTGCCTCTCGAAGAAACAAGTAGGGTTCCCGCACGCGCACGCGTGATAATCGTGAGTGTTCCCTCTCGATTCGATTAGTCTGATGAACCTCAATTTGCAGCGAAGTTGAGCCCAAGCGCTTCACGCACGGACCAGTGCCATGGGAAGCCAGGATCCGCGACACTGCGCAGGTCTTCTCCGTCGCTGTGAAGGGGATCAAGCCGGATCTGGACTTCCAGTGGCCGCTCAAGGTTTACGGATTCGTCGCGGTCCGGGATAACGTGGATTTCAGGCGGAACATCATCTTTTACCGCGACAGGAACAATTGC
This sequence comes from Eragrostis nindensis, assembly GCA_012490785.1. Taxonomy (NCBI): domain Eukaryota; kingdom Viridiplantae; phylum Streptophyta; class Magnoliopsida; order Poales; family Poaceae; genus Eragrostis; species Eragrostis nindensis. Next base: position 33,895 of record JAAXCT010001008.1, on the reverse strand, counting down.
CAGACGCTAAATGCCGAGGTAATGCCTGTGAAATAAGTTAGTCTCCTTCCCAAAGTGCATTCATCTCTGATCCCATTTCTGGATTAGTTAATTTTGTACTTAGAAGTCTCGCGCAGTTTATAGAACCAATACGCGATTGATGATTCACGGTCACCTGAATTTTAGGATTTATTTAGAACTATCCTAATATGTTATTCGGCTCTGATTTCATCGATACTAGAAACAGAGCGTGGTATTACCGCGCTGGCCTGTCTGTAAACATTCGTTAGATTTTTGCCCGTGGCTGGACCAGCAAACTCTATGTCAAATGCGTCCAAAGGGAGATCGAAAAAAAAAAAACGTGTCTAAGTCCAAAGCCTAAAAATTAATGGTTGAAGTTTTGTAAGAATACTACGGTTTTGCAAATTGGCGTTTTTGTTTTCAACACAGAATAGCACTGCATTAAGTACACTGAACATTTACAGTACAGTTATACAACATTTGAATTATCTGTAAATAAAAGAACTTGGGCTTGTAAACATCCATATCCATGTAACTATTTATAAATCAAATAAATAATCCATAAAGACTTGGAAATTTATGGAGTGAACTTCTATATGACAATATAGTCATAAAAGTATCAAATTCCACCAAGAATTCTGTAGCTGCTCCATTATCATTATAACTTTATTAGTTGGCACCGATATCAATATCAGTATGAGCATAACCATGGCGATTTGACAAGCTACATATTAGTGTAATGATATAAATCAGAACAATGATGCTTCACAACCCCTGCTTGTCGTCTTGTTCTTCCCATGGTATCTAGGTAATTATAATAGGAACTTACCAGATCATTGAAACGCTAGCTATCTTGGTAATTAGCAGAGAAACTTGCCAGATCAGTTCAAGCGAACTTGTCAGTAGGGAGCCCTGACAATAAAAAAAAACTTAGGTATGAGTAAATTTGAATGCCCCAGGGATCACATGTCAAGTAGCATTGAGGATATTATTCTTTGTGCTGATGAACATAGCCTCGACATTATCCAAATTGCTATGAACATAGCATTTTTTTTTTCCGAACAATGGGCAGGAGCAGTGCTCTTTCATTTAAGTAAGAAGTAGAAGTGCAAAGATGTTTTACAAATTTAAAACACCTCTACCAGTGATGTGCCATAGCTACTGCATACCTACTTCTATATGTAAATGATACTGTATTATCTTAACTGCTAGCTCTGCTACTCTGCTCACAACCATCATTAGCAAGCTACAGCATGAATTTGCCATGTCAGATTTAGGCCTTTGCAGCATTTTCTAGGCATTGCAGTGCAAAGAACATCCTCAGGCATTTTTCTTTCGCAACTTGAATACGCATCAGACCTGCTTGAGCGCGCCAATATGACCAAATGCAATTCTTGCCTCACACCTGCCGATACAAAGTCCAAGCTATCTGCATATCAAGGCCAACCTGTTTCCAATCCGTTTGTTTATGCTTCTTTCACCCTCACAGCTGTAACCTAATCGAAAAATCAGTGGAAAAATGTCACACCCGGTTTTAAAAACTGAAACCGAATGCATCTGTATGCGTGCCCAGAATCAAGTTTTCACGCACACAGGACAATTTATGCGATAAAAGAACAATATCTTTATTAAATCGATACCTTATTACAAGAATGACCAACTGGTCAAAAATAAAAGGTTACATTGCAGTGGAATAAATCTAAGCGTCAGCATTCTTCAACTCCACAGGCAGTCGACCGGAAGACTCGCAGGCCTAGATCTCCACTTCTTGTCCTTGAGGCATTCCCTGGCGGCTTCATTCACTGAACAGCAAACGGAAAAGGTATATGTTTCACGTGAGTACATAGAGTACTCAGCAAGTGGGAGAAAGTATGACATGTTGGCTAATAACAAGAAAGGCTTATATGGGCTTATTTGCATAAATACAGTTAGGTAAAATATTTTTATAAAAATAGCTCCTATTTACTAGGTGATATATATCTCTAGACGGCCAAGGTTACTCTACCCTGTCAAGATCAAGGGTTCCAAGCACCCAACGTATCAACAGGTTACTCCACCTATACATCTACGGGTTACACCACCCGATCACAGTTACTCTACTGTGATTCCCTTTCAACCACCTTTCCCAACTAATCGTGTGAGGGTCCATGCCGCTCTTAACCGTGAGCACGGCTGTCATGACAGTTTTACACTCTGCAGAGGTTGTACACATTTCCCCACGAGTTTGTGATTTCGTCCCCTGTTGCCAGGGGGACTAAAGTCTCCTTTATGCCGATGCCGGCTAAGCACATATGCACACTTCCTAAGGTGTGCGGCCAGAAGGCCACAACAAAGCTTTTCCATAGCTTCCTCCAGCGCTGTACATGCCCACTAGGATTCGCCCATAGGGGAAGTATACCCTTCACCCCTAGAGACCCCCTTTTGTGCGCTCTCGACGGTTCCGAGGAGTATGCTCTCCTGTCCCCGCACCACCTGGCACATACAAAACTGGTCTCCGCTACTTACTGGGCCAAGCCGCGCCCATACTTGGACTCGTGGCTGTACGGTTTTCATGGGTGGTCGCTCCACGAACCGGTCCTTGAAATGATTTAGATGACTCAACCAACAAACCAAGGGACTACCGGTATACCCCGGACGTAGCCCCCAACTGCATCGGTATACCCCAAATGCAGTGTCTTTCCAAACCAGCCATCCAAATCCTAAACTCCATGTCTCTACAAGATTACCATTTAACCCTCATGTGACAGCAGTTCAATTAGTCAAGTTATAACTTTCCCAACCCGATATAAAGAAAGGCTAAGCAATTCTATCCATAAACAGTAAAGGTAAACTAAGGCGACAAGGAATGATATAACAATATACTAGTAAACCCTACAAATAGGTTCGCATTCATATTGACTCAAGCATGCAACTTTATAAACAAAACATTTATAAATTAGAATACAAAATGCATCAAGGACACTTGCCTCTTAGTTTTGCTGCTCATTGTGTACAATTCCTTATCTTCAATGTCTTCATATGATCCTCGATCGTATTATCCTATTTGCGCATTTATCGGCAAACAAAACAAGCAAACAATTACAAAAAATAAAAATGCATAGAGAAGGAGCTCAACAAATATGATACTGAGAGGAACGGACAGAGATTGATTTTACATGAATTTAGGAGAAAGAATCAGGTCATTTGGAGCTTGGGTGGTGGAGATATTGATTTTTGAGTGCTGACATGTTGGATTAATCCGAAAATAAAAGGAAAAGAAATTGTCAGCACGTGTGCTGGGCTGGTGGTGGTGTTCGGGTTACAACGAAAGGCCTGCTGGGTCCATGCGGGCTGTTGCTGGGGAAGCCCAACACGGGGGCTATTTTTTACCAAAAGGGAAGCGGATGGGGATCGAATCGATCGATACAGAGTATTCGTCCTCCTCTGTTTCCGTTCGCCATGGACGGGCCAAAGAGTTCGAATCCGCATGGGGAAGTGGGATAGAGCAGCCAGAAACTGAGGGGGCGTTTGGCAACCGGGATATAAGAATCGGGATAGGGATATGGAAATGGAACAACAAATCAAGACCCTTCATTTCTTCATCATATTAAATCTCAATCCTTCATTTTTCATGTATCATTTCCCAATCCCTAACCCACTTCTCATTTCCCAGTATCCAAACACCACCTGAGGGAATCGAATGCTCTAGGTGCTTCCGTTTGAGGCCTCAATTTGAGTGGTGACTACTGGAAAGCGATACTGCGATGGGGAGTTGGAGTGGCAGCCATGGCTGCTCGTGGGGAGCACGACAGGGAGAGGGAGATGGCGCAGAACCGGCTGGGGAGGCTCATGTGGTGCTGGATATGCTCACCTGCAGATCAACAGAGGCGGTGTCGAGCTCGGGATGAAGATCGATGCCGTGGCGCTGTTGACCGGAAGGAGAAGAAAAGCTCGGTGGGGATGGTGTTCCGGAGGCCGGTTCTCGTCGGAGATCGATGGTCCGGGAGCAATCCTCGTGCACCTGAGCAAGATATAGAGAAGTCAAACGGGAGGGAAAGAGCCGGGCGTTGCGGGCGGCGTGCGGCGGCGCTTCTCACCAGACCCAGGGCAGAAGACGGCGGCGACGGCGCTAGAGCGTGGTTTCGGGGGCGACGAGTCATGGGAGAGCAAAAAGGGGGCCAAAAATGGCGCGGGGTCTCCATTTATAGGGCCGGGGGCGAGGGGAGATGGCCGGGCGCGGCGTTCGCCGGCAAGTTAAGGCCATTAATGGCCGGAGCGTTTCGATCCGAGGATTAAGTGAGGGAGAAGAGGGGGAAACGGCAGGAGAGTGAAGGAGGGAGGTGGTGGAGGCGTTCCTACGCGCGGGAGGGCGGCATCAATGCAGCGGCGGCGGTTTCCGACGGAGATGGCCGGCGGCGGCGGCGGCGGGAGGTAGGGGAAGGGATGGAGGCGGCTGGGCTGGCTCGGGTGGGCCGATTTGGTGGGCTGGGAGCGGGGAAAGGGAAGAAGTGGAAGGGGGGTGGGCTTGGCCCATTAGGGGGGAAATGAGCAGGCCGAAAAGGCCTGGGCTTTGTGGACATCAGGAGTTTAGTTCTAGGTGGGATTTCAGGTCTATTTTAGAGAGGAGTTTTTTCTATTTCGTTTTAAATTCAAAACTAGTTTTATCAATCAGGTAAAATCAAACAATTTCAAAAGGAAGCATGAAAGGCGTATAAATCATATTTTCATTCCTTTACAAATTTAAATCCAAAAAAAATCCATTGTTTCTGCAGTTTAAAAGTTAACAACCCAAAACAAATCTTTTTGGTAGGACTTTAAAGTTTTTTTAAAAAATATATATTTCATGAAAGCGACTTTTCTAAAGCAAGTCACAATCAACTGCAGAAAATAAATAAAACATCTTTTTTTTAAGAACAAATAAATTTATTTTTAATATCAAATATTTGAAATTAAAGAAAAACGTTTAAGATTGAGAAAATTAGTCTTTAAAGTTGGAAGACGGTTCACATCCCAAAACTGAAATTTTGGGGTGTGACAAAAAAAAGGTATGATTGCCTGCAATGGTAAAATGATGAAACTGACTTCAGTGGAGAACTATAGGCTAACATAATCTATCAATTTTGCATCTTCATCTCATGATTTGATCATCACTGCTCTGTAGATCATGGTATATAGTTTCATATGCTATAGCTTTAGTTGCTCTGTAGATAATCATCAAATTTTTAGGTATACTTAGAGATCCTTTTCTCTTGACAGCTACGTTCTGTTTCCTTTTAACGTAATCAATCCTAAGATTTGCTTCGTAATTAACTAACAATTAATATAGGTGTTGTTGCGCGCTATGTTGAGGGCAAAACTTGCCTTGAATGATTACTTTGCAACAACAAACCAGCTGACAAAATACCACAATAATTAGGAAAGAGAGAAAATCTCATAAATACGTATTTACAGTAGACTGCTAGCCTTGACTCATTCACAGAGTAAACCTCATTCTAAAGAAAATTCTGATTTGTGTGTACACAAATTCTCATGTATATTTTATATAGTAAAAAAATATACGTTCTGCTTTGAAAATTGAAATGCCTATCATGTCAAGCGCAATTCATATTAGAGGTTTGAACTCCGGTGATTGATTTTCTTCAAAGGTGTCCAGTAGCTGAGCCAATGATGAATAGAAACAAATTGTTGCAGAACAATACTTGATCGTGCTAAGTGAAATTTTCTAAAGCAAGTTCCTCTTAGGCATTTCATCGAGCAACTGTCGGACAGAAGTTCTTGTAGGGTGATTAGAGCAGAGGAAGGAGCAGAACGCACCGGGTTGTTGCTGTATCAAAATTGGTGGTGCCCATGGCTTGCTGGGCGCATCTTGGATTGTCGGCTGATGGGTCAGGGTCCTTCGCTCCTACACCTGCCTGCTACTATTCCCGTCCCTTGGTGCAGCTCTCCTTGGCTATTTCTGGAGCTAGCGACCTGCAGTGTTCGGACTTCGGATGTTGAAGCTGGCGTCTCTTTCGGCTTTCAGGTCACCTCCTTCCATCGATCGGCACGCTGCGCGAGGAATCGTGGCCTGTTGCCGCCGGCACCGGCCATCATGGATCGCCGACCTTCAGACGGTTCTCCTCCGCGTACAACAGCGGGAGGCGCGTGAACGACGAATCCGGCGTGAGCGGGAGCACGCCATATGGGAGCCAGGGGAGGCAGAAGCACGAGGCGAACGGGAGGCGGGAGGAAAGAGATCGAGTGGCGACCATTGCGAGACGCCAGGGCGGGGCTGGCCCAGAGAGTAGAGGGATGCGCGGCCGCGTCGAGCCGTCGACGATCCATCGAGGAAGACAACAGAGAGGGAGTTCGAGGACCTCATTGCAAGAGTCCGTGATTCGAAACTTCGGGAAGGACCTAGATGAATGATCGGATAGAGCAATCCGACGGTCAGTATTTTTAGTTGGCAAGATCTAACGGTTGAAAGGCCTATAGCTGACGTAGAGTGGCTATTTTGCGAGAAAACGTACGCGTTTTAATATAATAGAGATGTGTGCTGACTTATTGCTTCCTCTTTTCCCTGTAAAATTGTGTAATGTTAATAGACATTTGCTTGCCACTGCTCCTTGAATCACACTATAACAAGTTGGTATAGTTTGCTCTAACGATTGTACAACATCGTGAAGTATTTTCCCTTAGATTGGTTATTGGTGTGTGTATGGCCACCCTTTGTGTTTATTCACTTTGTTTGGCAACTCAACCGTGGTGCCATAGGCTAATAGCTCACTGAATTGATGTATGAAATAAATTGATGACAACTGCTGAGAGAAATGGCATGCTATGCAGCTTCAACACACTACAATAATAAAGCTTGATTAAATCGCACCATTGTAAGCTTCATGACCATTGGAGCTAGGGAAACCCCAAGGTATGAATGTTTTGGTGATAGGATGAGAACCATGAATGTGACTAACACTCTTTGTGAGATCTTATAGGTCACATATGAAGAAAGCTCCGTCCGTTGGTAGTGAACGCCAACACACCATGAACTTAATTGACAAGGATGATTGGTTGCCTTCATCTACACAAGAACGGACTTGATGGAGTCGCGGAGAAGACATGGATCAAGGCTAAGGACATGCTAGATCCAAGCGGGTGTTGCTTGGTTAGATGTTAGCTTGAGTCCATAGGAAAAACCAGACTATCAAGAGGGTTCGAGGTGGTTCTCTTAGTACACACTAGTTATAGAGATCATTGGATGCATGGTGAGTCTCTCAGGGGCTAGGGTGGCAGAACAGAGTTGAAGGAACCAAAAAGATCAAGTGTTGAAGAAGAAGATCAAGAAGAAGATCGAAACTGCGAAGGCAGAAGAGACCGGACAGTACGGTCAAGGAGACCGTACAATACGGTCTACAGAGGAAATCCAGACAGAGAAGCTCAAGTTTCTGGAAGTTGAAGAATAGAGACCGGACAGTGGACCGGACAGTACGGTCCTAGGGACCGGACAGTACAGTCTCTATTGGGTTTTCGAGACAGAGAAGCTGAAGTTTCTGGAAGTCGAAGAATGAAGACCGGACAGTTTGACCGTACAATACGGTTGAGGACCGGACAGTACGGTCTTACAGGCGAAGAGCAACAGAGAAGGAGAAGTTTCTGTTGGCTGAAGAAGAATGGAGACCGGACAGTACGGTCCTAGGGACCGTACAATACGGTCTGGTCTGAGATGAGTTGCAGCACTCCCTGGATGCCGGTCTGGTGCCGGACAGTACGGTCAGATGGAGACCGGACAGTACGGTCTACTGTACGGTCATCACGCAGACTGGGTGTCGGCGTTTGGTAACCGGCCGACGAGTAGATTTGTGCGCGATTCGACGGCGACCAGATGGATTGTGTTTGACATGGTGGGTTATACTGGTTCAGGCAAAAGAAGCCCTACGTCCAGTTTGAGGTTTCGCTCGTGTTGCTCGTAGTAGGGGTTACAAGCCGTGGCGAGAGAGGGATTCGCTCCCAAGTCTCTGTCTCTGCGTTGCGTGCGAGTGTGTTTGTTCGTGTGAGAAATGAGCTGTTGTGTGAGCCCAAAACGAAGTCTCCCTCCCTCCTGGGCCCAATTCTCCCTTTTATACAACAAGGAAGAACGGTACAGATGGAGGAAAGAAGAAAAAGAAAAGAAGAGAAAGATAAGTGAGAGGGCGACGGAGGCGGAGTCGGGCCGTCCTTGCTGGCTCCGGTGTCTTCCGCCGCAATCTCCGCGCCAGGTGGTATGATGATGCCATCCGGGTCTTGTCTGGGCGCTGTGGAGCGCCCATTTCCTGATCCGCACTGTTGATCGCTGTTGGTGTGCTGTTGATACCTGTGGAGTTGGGCGACGGTCACTTCGCGCGCTGTTGCTACTGTGTAGCGTACTTGGTGCATGCATTCCCCGTTCCACGCCTGATCCGGATGCGACGTCCCCACTCGGCCGTACGTCAGGCATAGTGTACCTTCGCACCGCCCAGGAGTGGATATGGAGCGTCTTCTTATCCAAATCTGGCCGGCCGTACACTTGGGTTTGACCAACGCTTCCATGTCGCCGCCGAGCTTGCTTTCCGGCCGCGGTGGTCGGGTTCGCTTCGGGTCGTGTCCCTTCGCCGATCCCGACCACCTCCGGGGTACATGGGCGGCGGACGGTGGCTGGCCGGAATTCGGTTGGAGGCGTCGCTCGACTCCACGGCGCCCGACTCCTACAGCGGGGAGTCGGGCTCGTTGCCACGTCCAAGGCGGGCTCCTCTAACGCTGGACCAATCGCGGTCCAGGGTGGGGGGCTGCGCTCGTGCAGCCACGTGCGCCCGGTCCCTTAACGGGCCGTGAGGAACGGAGGCTCTGCGACCCAAAGGCCGTTGTTGTGCCTTCCGCCCGACTGGACCACTCCAGGGGCCCAGCTTTCCATCTCTTAGCTATATACAAGGCCTTTGGGTCTCGGGCGGCTCCCGTACCACGTTATTCCGCGTGTATACCGTATAGAGTACCTAGAAAATAGGTACCCGACAGTAGCCCCCGAGTCCTGGCGAGAGCGCCGTGCTGTCGTCGGGACTGGTACGGCTGCCTGACGTGGCCATTTAGTTCGCCGGCGGGTGCGCGCGAGCGCACCCGCCGGGTGTAGCCCCGAGGCTGGGAGCTAGTAGAGGACTAGCTTCCAGGCTTTTCTCAGGCTTTCACTGCGTAACGCGGCAGCGAGTTGTGTCGTTTTCCCGTAGCCACGATGACCGAGCCCCCGGGCCCCTTCTTATGTCCGAGGGGGGAGTGCGCCTATCCTGCGGGCCAACCGGTGCCCGATGGACTTCTCCCTGCCCCTGCTCAGAGGGCTCGGCCGCCGAAGCCTACAGCCCACGGGCCGACTGTGGTGGGATTCCATCCTTCTTTCGCTTGTCGCGGCGTGTGGGGGATTGTCCACGTGGCGTCGATGCGGCTGGGCAGTGCTTCTCGGCTTCCGCGGCCGCCCCCTTATGCACCTGGTCCATGTTAGACCGAGCGGTGCGCCTATAAATAGGCCCGCATCTTGAGCCGGGTTTCTCCGAACTCACCATGCCTAAGCATAAGAAATCTCACTCGCGCAAGAGAGACTCGAAGGAAAGAGGAGGAGAGGGCGTCGCGCCCCCTATACTAGCTTTGCGTCCTTTGCCTCCTCCACCTCCAAGCACTTGCCAAGATCTGATTCCGGTGGTCGAAGCGGTTCCGCTCGCAGTGGTGCCCCCCGATCCGGTAGCCGGGAGCTCGGCGCCCGGGTCGGAGAAGCCTGAAGTCATCATTCTCTCCTCCGACGAGGGAGGAGACGATGACTCGAGCCAAACGACCCTAGCCGGCCGTCGACGTTCGGCCGGTGCTCGCCGGCGCCATCGCAAGTTTTCGTCCTGCTTTGGCGTGGCCCACCGAACTCGGAGTCATTCCCGCGAGGATTAAACGGGCTCTCGTCAGCCCTCGGCGTCCCAGGAGTCGCTCCTGCGAGGATTACGTGGCCTTGGTTTTGAGCACCGCCACCCTCGAGGGAGAGTCCCTGGCGCCGTCATGCTGGTTCCACCCACTCATAGGAGTTTTTGCTGCGGGTGGTGCCAGCGGGGCCCTTAGGCCTCTTTATCCGGCCATTTGTGGCCAATCCATGGATTCATGGGACTAATGTAATTTCTTTTCTAGTTTAACGATCTTTCGATCGACTTTGTATAAAGAAAACCATGGAATAAAGAGGCTTATTTCGCGAGACCCGTTTTAGTTTGTGTTGCGACCACGTTGTTGGTCTCTTGTGCGAATGCATGCCTTCGAGCCCCCGATCGTTTCGGGGGTCCGGCCGAAGACGGTTTCGACTTTGTTCGTTTCTCCTTCCGCATCCTGTCGGGAGGATGGAGGATCGGGGCCGTCCGCGCCATTCCTCGATGGTTCGATGGGCGGTGCCACTTGAGTTGCAAACGGGCTCGTTCGAGTGACACCCCGGTTTGCCCTTAGCGGGGACCCGGTTGAGACCAGCGGGGGTCAGTGTCATATGATCCGGGAGATTGTCCCATTTAGTTTCCGAGTCCGTTCGACCGGTCTCGGCGGCTCGCTGCCAGCTCTCGATGAGCAAACCATGGGCTTATTTCGTCCTCGGACTCGGACGTATTCGACAGGGGCCCATATGCTCCGCGCACTTGGGTACTGGCCGCTGGTGCCCCCCTTTGATTACCCCTCACTCTCGTTTTGACCCAGAGCGGCCGTCGAACCCAACGCTGGGCCGGCCTTCGAACTCTTGGGCCGGGAATGGGCCGTCGGAGCGTGTACAGCTCCTAGCCGCTTTACCTGGGAACCCAGACCGGCTTCCCTACCGATTGGGCCCATGAGGCGTCGGACGCGAGGCGTCGCGTCGCTTCGCCGGCGCGGATCTAGAGGCGCGGCGTTTGGACGAAACGCGGCGACGAGGCGTGCGTTATCTCCACCTGCACACGTTAGGGCGGAGGAAAACGAAAGGACGCGAGATTTAAGGCGGGAAACGGCATAGCGCCGGTTCGGCACATATAAATCGGCCATACCTATCCAGGGGAGTCTTCTCACATACTCCATCGCCCGTTGCTGTTCGCCTTTCTCTCCCTTTGCGATCGCTTCGATTCCTTTCGCTCCGCGCCGTTCTTCGCCCCAATCGCCACCATTCGCCGCCCGCTTCGCAACCGCCGTCGGTCGATTCGGTCCCGGCGTCGTCCGCGCTCCCTCATCCCGTTGAAACCGATGGCGGAAGAGGGAGACGAGTGGCCGGAGTCGGTGGTGACGCCGGAACTGCTACGCGGGCTGGTTGCGAAGGGTCTCCTTCGCCCGCTCTCCGATGCGGTGGAGTGGATGGTGCCGTCGGAGCGGTCGCCTTCGCCGCCGGACGACTACATCGTCTCGTTCTTCCACTTCCACGCCCGCGGGCTCGGGGTGCCGGCGCACCCCTTCTTCCGCGGACTTCTGGGCTACTACGGGATCGAGGTTCAGCACCTCAATCCCAACTCGATCGGCCACATCGCCGGCTTCATCACGCTGTGCGAGGCCTACCTCGGCATTCCCCCCAACTTCGATCTGTGGAGGTACTTCTTCAGGGCGTCGCTCCAGCCCGTCGGCGGGCGGGTCCCGCTCATGGGCTCCGCGAGCTTACGTCTCCGCGTGGAGCGGGCGTCGGGCTACATCACGTGGGTGCATACTTCCTCCAACTCCGGGTGGCATAACCGGTGGTTCTACTTGAAGAACGAGCCCACCGGCCCGCTGCCCAAGTTCACCAACGCCCGGTTGTCCGGGCCCCCCGATTGCTGGCACTGGGGTCTCGGAGCGAGGGAGATTGCAGCAATCCAACCCCTCCTCGACGCCGTGGCGGTGCTGCGTGACCGGGGGGTGTCGATGGTCGGCATCACCGGCCACTTCCACAGCATCCGCGTGCTGCCGCTGATGCGCCGCGCGCTCCCCATGTGGGAGATGACACCGGGCGCCGACCTCCGAGGGACGGCGATGGTGATCGACGAGCCGCTGAGCCACCGCGAGATCGGGGCGCGGCTGTCGGAGGCGGCCGGCAAGTCCGCCCTGCACTTCGTCGACAACGAGTTCGAGTGGCCCGTCGCGGGCCACCCCGCTGCGCTGCCGCACGCCGACGCCATTCGCTTCGTAAGTCCTTCCCCCGCCTCTTCTTGATTGATTGACATTCTTTGTTTGTGATAAATGATTGCAGCATTCTTACTTCTCCCTTTGGGTGCAGCCGGGTTTAGCCGTTCGGTGCTCCACAGCCCCCGTGCCTGAGGACGCGGACCGGCGGGCGGTAAACCGTGCCCACGGCGAGAGGACAAAGCGGCGAAAGGATCGCCGCAAGGCCCGCAAGGACGCCTACGAGGAGAGGAGGAGAGACCGGGCGCGTCGCCGTCGGAGAGGCGAAGCGGTCGACACTGAGTCCGAGTTCGACACGGACTCTGCGCTCGACCACAGCAGCGAAGAGGCCGGCGATGGCGGTCACCACGACGACGCGTGGATTGACGACGTCATCCCGGACGACGATGGCGCGCAGCCTGTTCCGGCCGGCGGTGTCGCCGGCGAGGGCCAGGGGCCCCCGTTGAGCAGTCCCGGTGAGGTGGTCACGGTCGCCGCGACGTCGACGGCGGCGGCAGGGAGCCTCGAGGTCCTTGTTGCCGTCGCCGCTCCGGCCGGGACTTCTTCCCTTGCCGGGACGGCTTCCGCGTCGCCGACCGCCCCCGACACCGGCGCGGGGACGACCGAATCCGGGATCGCGCGGGAGACGATCCCGCCCGAGGGACCCGGCGTGCCTCATCCGATGCCCGATGTGGAGGCGCGGGGTGGCGAGGTGCCCACTCCTGACACAACAGCTCGTGCGGCCGCCGGACAAGGCTCGGGTCGCCGGCCGACGAAGCCCGCGCGGAAGCGCAAGCGGTCCGACATGTGAGTTTGCTTTATCGTGTCTTTTGCAGTCGTTTGATTTGTCTTTGTTCGCCCTTCTTCTGAATCGCGACGTGCACCCTTGCAGCCCCGCCCCGAAATGGGACGGGACCCAGTTGGCCCCTCACAAGGCGCTGCGTCTCGCCGCCGAGCAGAGTCAGAATCAGGAGGGCTCCGCTCCGCGGCAGGATGACACCGCGCGAAGGCAAACGGAAGTCGCCGCAGCGTCGGAGGAGACGGTGCGGGAGCGCGACACGCCGAGGGTCGACGGCGCGGCGACGCGACAAGGTTCCGCACCCGTCGCGAGTGCAGCCCCCGACTCCGAGGGTCGGGCTGGCGAGCCACGGCCTGGTACCGCCCCACCGCGTGCACAAGGTGTCGCCGGCGCAGGGGGTCGGACCGCCGAGGTCCGTCCGGCGTCAGGCCCGTCATCGTCGAGGGCCGGTGGCGCCGGTAACGTTGCGGGGACTCGTCAGGGAGCCGCCTCGCAGCCGGGGACTGCGGCCGGTGATCCGCGGTGGGACGCGGCCGCCGCCGGTGTGCCGCTGATCCAACGTCTGGCACGGTCCGGCTGGGGGCCGGATGTACTGGTGAACACGCCAGAGGGTCCGGTCCCTGTAAAGGACTCGGCGGAGGCGAACGCCTGGTCGTACATGGCCCAGGAGCTCTCCCACACCTTCAGCAGGCTGGAGACAATCAAGACGTCGGTCACGGCGGAGGTCGACGCCGCGAAGGAGCTGATGAAGAACGCGCGGGTTCCCATTGACGTGAGTGGGAGAATTTTCCACCCCTTATCTTTTTTGCTTTGGGAGTTCGTCGTACTTGCCTTTTTTGCCTTACGGTTTTTTCCTGCTTTCCGCAGACTTTGCTTGCAAACAGCAAGCTTAAGTCGAACCTCATCCGGCACCAGCTGAAGGAATACGTCGCGCGAGGCGACGAGCTGGCGCGCGCGCTGCGCGTCTCCGAGCCCATCCGCCGCCGAGCCGAGGCCGCCGAGGCCGCGACGAAAGCAGCGGAGGATGCGAAGAAGAGGGCCGCGGACGCGGAATCGGCGCTGCGCGGCATGGCCGAGCGCGCCGAGACGGCGGAAAAGCGAGTGCAGGCCCAGGAGCAGGAGCTGCAGAATGAGCGCGGACTCCGGACCGCCGCCGACAAGGCGCTGTTGGAAGCCACTCAGCGCGCCGAGGCCGCCGAGAAGAGGGCGGAGGCTGCTGAGACAGCGCTAAGCAGGGAGAGGGAACTCAAGGTCGCCGCCCAGTCGTCGTTGACCAACGTGACCGGTGAGCTCCAGAAGGCACAGAAGGAGCTGAAGGGTAAGTTAATTTACCTGTTCTTTGATCATCCCGCCGTGTCGGATTTTGTTGTTTTTAGACCGAGCGAGTGACCCGTTGTTTTGGCCAGACGCACAGGAGCTCCAGGTGCAATCACAGGCGGCGCTGGCGGATCTTGACCTGCTGCGGCAGGCCATGGAGATTGCTTGCAACGAGATCGGTGTGCCGCGTCCGCCAGACGCTACATCTGTGATCCCGCAGGTTGCCGCGCTCCCCGCCTACTTCCGCATACAGGAGGAGGAGTGCCTTCGGACCGGAGTCCAGATCGCCTTTGCCGTGTCGAGGAGTCACTACGGTGACCACTACAAGATCGACGTGCTGGCGAGAGGTTACGAGCCTTCCTGTAGTGAGGCCGACTTGGAGCGGATCGAAGAAGAGGTGATTCCCTTTGCGCGCCTTCTTGCCGATGACAACCTGGACATGATCCCCTCGCGCCGTGGCGGGGGTGAAAATCAATAGATTAGGCGGTGATAGTCGGAGTCGGGCCCGTGTGGGCCTTATTTTGTAAACAACGATGTGGGCATGCGCGCCCGTTTGTTTATATGAATTTTCGTTTCGCTTTTCGCAAGATTTTCGTTCGTTTAACTCTTTTCGTGCGGCGATTCGCCTCGAAGACTCGTGATCTCGGAAGATTAACTCAATTCCGACCAGCCGCTCGGGCCGACCCTATCCACTGGGGCGTCGGGTGCCCTTGATCGAACTGGCCGAGCCTTAAGCCAATATCCGGGGCTCACGATTTTCGCTGCGATTCGTCACACTTCGAGTTTTAGGACGTCGGTTTTGCGTTCGCGGAGGCCCGCTCTTAGTCGAATTGCGTTGTTTCTCTTAAGAGCATCGCTCCTGGCGCATACAAAATCAACGCGGCACAAAGCCACACCCGCCGGGTGGAGCCTCCGAGGGGAGTGCACCCAGGCGGCTGCCCAAGAGGTGTGTAAAGAAAACACCGAGTTCGTTTGATGTTGATGCATCGGCAGAAAGACAACAAACGAATTTGCAGAGCTAAGGATAGAAGCGACGTAGCTGCTCAATGTTCCAAGCGTTGGCGACGAGTTGGCCTTCCGAGTCCATGAGCTTGTACGTTCCGGGACGCAGCACCTTGGCGATGATGAACGGTCCCTCCCATGGCGGTGACAGCTTGTGTCGATCCTTGTTGCTCTGCACCAGTCGGAGAACCATGTCTCCTTCCTTGAACTCGCGGCCGCGCAACTCGTCGTCCGTGGTAGCGGCGCAGGGCTTGTTGGTATTTCGCGGACCTCATCAAGGCGACCTCTCGGTCCTCATCGATTTGGTCGAGGGCGTCCTCGAGAAAGCTTCTGTTGGCTTCCTCGTTGAAAGCACGAACCCGAGGAGCGCCGTACTCGATGTCAGTCGGAAGCACCGCCTCTGCTCCGTAGAGCATGAAGAACGGCGTTTGCCCAGTCGCCCGACTTGGTGTGGTGCGCAAGCTCCATAACACCGCAGGTAACTCTCGCACCCACCGGCCAGCGTGAACTTTCAATTTGTTGAAAATTCTCGGTTTGAGCCCTTGTAGGATCATTCCGTTTGCTCTCTCGACCTGACCGTTGGCCTGTGGGTGCGCGACTGATGCCCAGTCGACCCGGATGTTGTAGTCGTCGCAGAATTCGAGGAACTCGTTGCCGGTGAATTGAGTCCCATTGTTGGTGATGATGGAGTTCGGCACTCCGAAGCGATGGATGATGTCGGTGAAGAATCGAACGGCTTCTGCTGACCGGATCTTCACGAGGGGTCGTGCCTCGATCCACTTGGAGAACTTGTCGACGGCCACTAACAAGTGCGTGTAACCCCCGGGCGCCTTCTTCAGGGGCCCGACCAAATCCAATCCCCACACGGCGAAGGGCCAAGTAATGGGTATGGTTTGAAGGGCTTGCGCCGGCATGTGGGTCCTCCGAGCGTAGTATTGGCACCCTTCGCAAGTGCGTACTATCTCGGTGGCGTCGGATACGGCCGTGGGCCAGTAAAAACCATGCCGGAACGCCTTTCCGACTAGACTTCTAGGGGCCGCGTGGTGACCGCACTCGCCAGCGTGGATGTCGGACAGTAGCTCTTTTCCCCATTCGATGGGGATGCAGCGTTGAAGCACTCCCGAGTGGCTCTTTTTGTAGAGCTCGCCGCCAACGATGACGAATGACTTAGCCCGACGCGCGAGGCGTCTTGCCTCTGTCTGGTCGGCGGGGAGCTGTTCTCGGAGTAGGCAGTCGAGAAATGGGGTCCTCCAGTCGGGCACCGGGTCGGGCACAGCCCCCGAGCCCCCGACCGCCTCGTCGGCAGTCGGACTCGAGCCCCCGACCGCTTCGTTAGCTATCGGGATGGCGAGAACGGCTCGACCCGAGTCTTCTCCGAGAGGAGGGCGTGTACCTTCTACTGCCGAGAAGTCGACGCCGTCTGGTTGGGTTGTGGAAACGTCCGTCATGGGTGTGGATGGCGCCTCACGCACCGATGGCTTCTGTTGGTCGTGGGAGAAGACGCCGACAGGGACGGGGTCCCGGTTGGAGGCCATCTTCGCGAGGCCGTCCGCCTCTTCGTTGTAGCGGCGAAGTACATGGCTGACTTGGAAGCCTTCGAACTTTTCCTGAAGTCGCCGCACCTCAGCGCAGTACGCCGCCATCTTCGGGTTCGAGCAATTTGACTCGCTCGTCACCTGATCGGCGATAAGCTGGGAGTCGCCGAAGACTTCCAGCCTTTTGACACCAAGCTCGATCGCCGCCTTCATCCCGTTGACGAGTGCCTCGTATTCTGCCACGTTATGGGACGCAGGAAAGTTGAGTCGGACCGCGTAGCGCAGTCGGGACCCGAGTGGCGAGACAAGAACAAAGCCGCTTCCGGCACCTCTTTTTGTCAGCGAGCCGTCGAAAAACATGTTCCAACACTCTTGCTCGACGGGCGCAGGTGGCAGCTGGATCTCGGTCCACTCGGCAGCGAAGTCCGCAAGCACTTGCGACTTGATCGCGGTGCGCGGGGCGAACTCGAGCTCCTGTCCCATGAGCTCGAGGGCCCACTTCGCGGCCTTATTTGTGGCCTCTTTGCTCCTTAACGCCTCGCCGAGAGGGAAGGAGGTGACCACAGTGATCGGATGCGCGTCAAAGTAGTGACGTAGCTTCCTTTTGGTTATGACGACCGCGTACAACAGCTTCTGCAGCTGAGTCCAGCGGGTCTTGGTGTCGGACAAAACCTCGCTGACAAAGTATACCGGTCGCTGGACTTTCAGAGCATGTCCGGGCTCGCCTCTCTCGACCACCAGCGCCGAGCTGACTACCTGAGTGGTTGCGGCGATGTACAAGAGGAGAGGCTCGCGCTCTGCAGGGGCTGTCAGGACGGGTGCGTTCGACAGCACCGTCTTAAGCCGATCGAGCGCGGTCTGGGCCTCGGGGCTCCAAACGAAGTGTTCCGACTTCTTGAGCAATCGGTATAGGGGCAGACCCCTCTCCCCGAGTCGGGAGATGAACCGACTGAGAGCCGCGAGACATCCCATCACACGCTGTACGCCTTTCAGGTTCTGAATGGGGCCCATCTTAGCGATGGCCTCAATCTTCTCGGGATTGGCTTCGATGCCGCGTTCCGAGACGCAAAACCCAAGTAGCATACCTTTCGGAACTCCGAAGACGCACTTCTCCGGGTTCAGCTTTATGCCGCACGCCCTCAGCTTTTGAAAAGCTCGATCGAGGTCGGCGACGAGGTCGTCGGTCTTCTTGGACTTCACCACGATGTCGTCCACGTATGCTTCGACGATCCGACCGATGAGATCGCCGAAACATTTGATCATGCACCGCTGGAACGTTGCCCCGGCGTTTTTCAACCCGAACGGCATCGTTACGTAACAATATACGCCATACGGGGTGATGAACGCAGTCGCGAGCTGGTCGGACTCTTTCAACGGGATCTGGTGATAACCAGAGTACGCGTCGAGGAAACAGAGGGTTTCGCACCCAGCGGTCGAGTCTACGATTTGATCAATACGCGGCAAGGAAACGGATCCTTTGGGCACGCCTTATTGAGATTCGTATAGTCAACACACATCCGCCATTTCCCATTCTTCTTTTTGACAAGTACAGGATTGGATAACCACTCGGGGTGGTACACCTCTTTGATAAACCCAGCAGCTAAGAGTTTCGATAACTCCTCACCGATGGCCTTGTGTTTCTCCTTGTCGTAGCGGCGCATGTGTTGTCTCACCGGGCGAGAGCCCGGCTTGATACACAGGGAGTGCTCGGCGACGTTCCTCGGGATGCCCGGCATGTCCGAGGGCTTCCACGCGAATATGTCCTGGTTGGCTCGGAGGAAGTCGACGAGCGCGCTTTCCTATTTGTCGGAAAGCGCGGTGCCGATGCGCACGGTCTTGCTGTCAGGGTCGGCCGGGTTGAGCGGGATCTCCTTGATGTCCTTGGCCGGGTCGAACGACCCGGTCGTGCTCTTGTAGTCGGGCCCGGCCTCCTCCGCCGCCGCAGCGGCAGCCGGGAGCTCGTCCTTGTGCAGGAGTGCTTCCGCGACCCTCGCAGGCCTCGCGGTCGCACTCGTAGGCGCGCTGGATGGACGTACTCACCGTGATGACCCCCTTTGGGCCCGGCATCTTCAATTTGAGATAGGTGTAGTTGGGGACGGCCATGAACTTCGCGTAACATGGCCGCCCAAGAACAGCGTGGTACGCCCCAGGGAAGTCCACCACCTCGAAAGTCAGCGTCTCGGTGCGGTAGTTGACAGCGGTGCCGAAGGTCACGGGCAGATCGATCTGCCCGAGCGGCACACATGCTTGCCGGGGACGATCCCTGGAATGGCGCCCGAGTTGGTCGGACACGATCCCGACCGATCCCCATGGCGTCGAGAGTTTCTCCGTAGAGGATGTTTGAGGCCGCTGCCTCCGTCCATGAGGACCTTGGAGAGCCGCTTCTTGCCGATGATGGGGTCGACAACAAGCGGGTAGCGCCCCGGGCGAGGCACATGCTCCGGGTGGTCGAACGGTCGAACGTGACCGCGGAGTCGGACCACTTCAGAAAAGTGGGACGGCCGGCTCCGCGGCGTAGACCTCGCGGCGGATAAGTTCCCGTCTTCTATTGTGATGATGACTATTCAAGTGCTAGTGATGATGAGCCGAGCCTATCAAGGAATATCACATGAAGAGAGAAGTCTTGCCATCCCTTTTGAAGACTACTACAACTTGTATGAGCCGGATCTTGCCGATCGGCCTCACTACACCTCTTCGACATGTATGATGTGTTCTATAGGGAAATGGGGAGTCTTGGCTTGATTGTTGGAAGAGACTTCTTGTTTTGGTGGCTAGAGTGAACTCTTTTGAAGGAGAAGACAAATTAGTGATGAACACGCTATTCACACGGTGATCTCTATGCTACCATACAATAGGAAGGTCCACATTCTAATGATCTCAATGATGATATTAGTGGTATGACTCTCAAGGACATGATCTTGATGGCACTATCCTATGAGAATCAAATCTACAACATTCTTGAGTACTTCAATGCTAGTGGAGAAGTGGGAAGGTTTCAAGGTCTTCAACTTGGAACTCATGTCACACATGGGTGTTGATCGGACCATGTGGAGACACAATGGAGTCACCAAGGCAATGATTGACGCCTTGGATGCATTGGACTTGGACTTTCTCAATGGAGTTCCTATGGCCTACATCAAGAGCAAGCAAGAGGTAATGATATGTCAATTGATTCTCATGATACTAACACTCCTCTTTGCTTGATGGCTACTTCCAAGGTGAACTACAAGATTGGTGGCAAACATTGGGTGTTGGATAGTGGGTGCACTCAACACATGACCGGTACTTCATCCATCTTCACCAACTTGGAAGAAAATGAAGATCATGACAAGGTCACATTTGGGGACAACTCCAAGCACAAGGTGAGAGGTCTTGGTAAGGTGGCTATCTCAAATGACCTCTCTATCTCTAATGTATTGCTTGTTGAGTCCCTAAACTTCAATCTTCTATCCGTTGCTCAAATATGTGATCTTGGCTTTTCTTGTAACTTTGATGCTAATGGGGTGGTTCTTCATAATGATGCTATGGGTCTCACTATCAAGGGCTTTCGTCATAATAATCTATATGTTGTTGATTTTGAGACTAACATTGTTGCCCCTAGCACTTGTCTCTTCACTAAGTCCGCTCTAGGTTGGCTATGGCATCGAAGGCTTGCTCACATTGGTATGGGTCAACTCAAGCATGTAATGAAGAACAAGCTAGTGAGAGGAGTCAAGGATGTCACCTTTGAGAAGGACAAGCTATGTAGTGCATGCCAAGCCGGAAAGCAAGTGGCTTCACCTCATCCATCCAAGAATTTCTTGTCAACTTCAAGACCTCTTGAGCTCCTACACATTGATCTCTTCGGGCCTACAACTTATGTGAGCATTGGTGGGAATCTCTATTGCTTGGGTGGTAGTGGACGACTACTCAAGATATACTTGGGTATTCTTTCTTGAGAACAAGGCACAAGCAATTGGGATATTCAAGAAGTTTGCTAGAAGAGTACAAAATGAGTATGGGCATCACATCAAGAAGATTCGGAGTGACAATGGGACGGAGTTCAAAAACTCTATCATTGAAGACTATTGTGATGAGATTGGCATAAAGCATGAGTTCTCGGCTACATACACTCCTCAACAAAATGGTGTTGTTGAGAGGAAGAACAAGACACTTATCACTCTTGCTCGTGCTATGCTTGATGAGTACAACACTCCGGAGAAGTTTTGGGCGGAAGCTATCAACACGGCATGCTACACCCTCCAACCGGATCTATCCTCACAAGTTGCTAAACAAGACTCCATATGAAGTGATTGTTGGGAGAAGACCGAATGTTGCCTACTTCCGAGTGTTTGGTTGCAAGTGCTACATCTACAAGAAGAGGGAAAGACTTGGCAAGTTCGAGAAGAGGACCGACGTGGGCATTCTTGTCGGTTACTCGGGCTCGGCCAAGCTTATCGGGTTTACAACACCTCTACCGGCTTTGTTGAAGAAACCTATGATGTGCAATTTGATGAGTCTCACGGGTCTCAAGAAGATCCTTCTTCTTCTCATATTGTAGGTGATGAACCCGTGGAGAAAGCTTTGGAGAACATGCCTATTGGTGAAGTTATTCCTCGTGAAGATGAACCTCCGACACCTCCTCCTCCAACAACTTCATCAAGTGGACCTTCTACGAGCACATCTCAAGAGAATCCAAGCTCTCCCTCAAGTGAACAACATCAAGCACTTCAAGTGATCCGCAACAAGCATCTTCGAGTCAAGCTACTCCAAATGAACCGCAACAAGCGCCATCAAGTCTACCTCATGCATCTACGAGCCAAGCTTCACCGAGCAATCAAGAACAAGCACAATCTACTTCAACTCAAGATGATGGCTCGGGTTCACCTCTTCGACAACAAGACACTCACATCTCTAGGGAGCAAGCCGCAAGAGATGCGCAAGATACTTCGCCGGCTCCTCCTCCTCCTCGACAAGAACCTTCAAGGAAGCACAAACCCATTGCTCGGGATCATTCACGTGATCTCATCATTGGAGTCCTTCTCAAGGGATAAAGACTAGGAGAAGTCAATATAAACCTAATTATGTTGATGAAGCTAACATTGTTGAGAATTTCTCTTTTGTCTCTACCCTAGAGCCGAAGACGATCGAGGAAGCCTTGAACGATCACAAGTGGGTGCTATCCATGCAAGAGGAGCTCAACAACTTCAAGAGGAATGATGTTTGGAAGTTGGTGAAGCGGCCCAAGCGATCCAATGTCATTGGCGCTAAGTGGGTCTTCAAGAACAAGCAAGATGAGAAGGGAGCAATCGTGAGGAACAAGGCAAGACTTGTGGCGAAGGGCTACTCTCAAGTTGAAGGCGTCGATTTTGACGAGACTTTCGCCCCCGTCGCTCGTCTTGAGGCTATAAGAACACTTCTTGCTTATGCTTCTCATTTTGATTTTAAACTTCACCAAATGGATGTGAAAAGTGCATTTCTCAATGGACTAATCAATGAAGAAGTTTATGTAGAGCAACCTCCCGGCTTCGAGGACCCCGAGCATCCGGACCATGTGTACAAGCTCAAGAAGGCTCTCTACGGACTCAAACAAGCACCAAGAGCATGGTATGAACGACTTCGAGATCATCTCATCACCAAGGGCTACAAGATCGGTAGTATCGACAACACTCTCTTTACTAAGCATATTGGTGATGATCTCTTTGTTTGTCAAATCTATGTTGATGATATCATCTATGGCTCCACTAACGAAATCTATAATGATGAGTTCCGTGCTCTTGAAGAAAGAGTTTGAGATGTCCATGATAGGTGAACTCATGTCTTGTCTTCCTCGGTTTTCAAGTCAAGCAAATGAAGGAGGGCACGTTCATCTACCAAGAGAAGTACACTCGGGATCTTCTTAAGAGATTCGGCATGGAAGACTCCAAGTCCTACGACACACCTATGGCTACAAGTGTCCCTCTTGATGTGGATGTAAAAGGTATACCGGTGGATCCTAAACTCTATCGTTCTATGATTGGTTCACTTCTTTACCTTACCGCATCTAGACCGGATATCATGTTTAGTGTGTGCCTTTGTGCTCGTTATCAAGCTAACCCCAAGGAGTCCCATATGAGTGCCGTGAAAAGAATTCTTAGGTACATCAAGAGTACTCCTACAATGGGCCTATGGTATCCAAAAGGCTCGGACTTTGGACTTGTTGGCTATGCGGACTCGGACTTCGCCGGATGCAAAGTGAGTAGAAAGAGTACCTCCGGTGGATGCCAATTTCTTGGACAATCACTCATCTCATGGAGTTCCAAGAAACAAAATTGTGTGGCTATCTCTACGGCGGAGGCGGAATATTTGGCGGCCGGTGCTTGTTGTGCTCAACTCCTATACATGAAGCAAACCCTATTGGACTATGGATTATCTTATGGGCAAGTACCTCTCTATTGTGATAGCGAAAGTGCTATCAATATGGCTCTCAACAAGGTGATCACGGCCATGCCAAGCACATTGAAGTCAAGCATCACTTCATTCGAGATCATGTGGCCAAGAAGGATATTGAATTGATTGGTGTTCGGACTCATGAACAATTGGCGGACATCTTCACCAAGCCACTTGACAAGAAGACCTTTTGTAAGCTCCGGGGAGAACTTAATGTTCTCGACCTCTCCGACTTCACTTGATATCCTTGAGCTTACATTTGTATATATGTATATATACTTTGCTTGTTTTTGTTTGTGTTGTTGTTTTTTTGTGTGTTCTTCTTGTTTTGTAGGACCGACGACTAACCTACTTGAGATAGCAATGAGCATGGGTTAAGCTTGGGATTGGTGGCACTTGGCTCCCGAGGCTTTGAAGAATGGCTCGTTGTGATCAAGCTCATGGAGGGCTCAAACTTGTTGTTGGTAACTTCGCTCTTAGCTTTCTCTTGTTTTACCCTTATAGCATCATGCATTGTACACTTATCATTCCTTGCATTCGCATCATGCATCTTGCATAAGTGTCTCGGCGCCGAGCACCCATCTAGGGGGAGTTGCTTATTCACAATATGAGTATATGACCTCCTATGATGAATTTATAGCAATGCTATATGAGCTTCATGCCCATTGAACCAAGATTTTTGAGCTCCAAGGTTAAATCCACTTGCGCGGCTCAAAGTCTAAGGGTTCATACATTTCCATCATCATCAACTAACCCCTATGTACTTCAAGACAATATTCTTTTGAGAATGTGTGTAGGGATAATTGTTGGGAGATGGAGAATCACGGATCAAGGGGAGCTTCACGCCAAATCAAGTAACTCATTTTCCCACTTGTCCCATATATTTACACTAACCTTTTCTCCCTTGGAAGATTTCTTTTGGGTGATAGATGCCAAAGGGGGAGAAGAGTTGGGCTTAATGATCGAGCAAGAATATGGGGAGAAGAGTTCGAGCGAGAGAGTTGGGAAGAAGAGTTCGGGCCTATGAGGGTCGTGGAAGATGTCACCTCAAGGGGGAGTGTGTACAAGAGAAGATCAAAGGATCAAGATGATCGATCTTCGCACAATCTTGAGGTGATAAGAAGAAGCAATGCCGTCTCAGGGGGAGTTTGTACGAATGAAGATCAAGTGATCAAGATGATCGATCTTCACACAATCTTGAGATTGGTACACTTATCAAGGGGGAGCGGAATTCTACAAAGTAAGTATGAAGGTAAACCCCTTGCAACCTTTGCTTGTCATAGCTCCATGTGCTTTCTTTCACTTGTGATATGAGTTTTTGCTCTAACTTGTGACTTCTTTTGAGCTATGACTTGCCTCGACCTAATCAACAAGGTAACTATCTCTCTATCATATACTTGTTGTTTAGTGTCTTGATCGAGTTGCGTTTTATCTTGGCTTTTGTCATTACATTCTTTATCTTCTCGATCATTTTTATCATGGTTGTCATCCATCACCAAAAAGGGGGAGATTGTAAGCTTCATGACCATTGGAGCTAGGGAAACCCAAGGTATGAATGTTTTGGTGATAGGATGAGAACCATGAATGTGACTAACACTCTTTGTGAGATCTTATAGGTCACATATGAAGAAAGCTCCGTCCGTTGGTGGTGAACGCCAACACACCATGAACTTAATTGACAAGGATGATTGGTTGCCTTCATCTACACAAGAACGGACTTGATGGAGTCGCGGAGAAGACATGGATCAAGGCTAAGGACATGCTAGATCCAAGCGGTGTTGCTTGGTTAGATGTTAGCTTGAGTCCATAGGAAAAACCGGACTATCAAGAGGGTTCGAGGTGGTTCTCTTAGTACACACTAGTTATAGAGATCATTGGATGCATGGTGAGTCTCTCAGGGGCTAGGGTGGCAGAAGAGAGTTGAAGGAACCAAAAAGATCAAGTGTTGAAGAAGAAGATCAAGAAGAAGATCGAAGCTGCGAAGGCAGAAGAGACCGGACAGTACGGTCAAGGAGACCGTACAATACGGTCTACAGAGGAAATCCAGACAGAGAGCTCAAGTTTCTGGAAGTTGAAGAATAGAGACCGGACAGTGGACCGGACAGTACGGTCCTAGGGACCGGACAGTACGGTCTCTATTGGGTTTCCAGACAGAGAAGCTGAAGTTTCTGGAAGTCGAAGAATGAGACCGGACAGTTTGACCGTACAATACGGTCGAGGACCGGACAGTACGGTCTTACAGCGAAGAGCAACAGAGAAGGAGAAGTTTCTGTTGGCTGAAGAAGAATGGAGACCGGACAGTACGGTCCTAGGGACCGTACAATACGGTCTGGTCTGAGATGAGTGCAGCACTCCCTGGATGCCGGTCTGGTGAAGACCGGACAATACGGTCAGATGGAGACCGGACAGTACGGTCTATGTACGGTCATCACGCAGACTGGGCACTTTTGGACAACGGCTAGTTTGAGTTTGGAGGCCTATATATAGTCGGTTGTTTACCTCTTTTGAGGTGCTCTTGGACCCAGGAAAGAGGGGAGGTGCTGCCAAGAAGCCAAGAGGAAGAAGTGTGAAGCACTTGAGAAGGATTTGGAGTGATCCTAGTGCTTGAGAGAGTAGCAAGTTGCATCCTTTGATCTCTAGGCTAGTGTGGGCTTGAGAGAGTCATCTAGGGCTGTTACTCTTGGTCTATGGCAAGGCCTAGACCGGTTAGGCGTCGTGTTGAGCTGTCCAAGGAGATTGTGGAAGTCGACACAAGTTTGTACACGGTCTTGGAGCTTCCCGTGCGAAAGAAGCATCACTAGTGGAGCGCCCTTTGGCACGCATCAAGTGCGGAGCCTTACCTCCGGAAGAGTACCCGGGATCGAGCCCGGCGGACGTGCCCGCGACTTCACTCGGAGGGTGAAGTGTGCTCTAGGAGGGATCGCCATCGAGCGGAGGGACGGGGTCGAGACTCCGGCGGGAGTGACCCAACGTGGAGTAGGGGAAGGCGCCATCCTTCCGAGACCACGGGAAAACATCATGAGCATTCTCTATCCCTTCTCCCTTACTACTCGCATTTACTTATCGCACTTCATATGATTGCTTGTAGTACTTGAGTTGTGCTCTTATCTTGCTTGTGTGTTTACCTTGGTACCTACTAGCTTCACTAGGTTTGCTTGATTGCCTTGCTCGTGTGCCTTACTTGTTATAGCCTTTCTATAGCTCTAAGGACTCTACTTAGTGTGCCTAGTATCTTGGTTGCCTTGTCTCTAGTTATCTTGTTACCTTGCCTTGCCTAGCTTAAGTCTTCCGTTATCTATCTATCTTGTGCTAGGTTGCTAGTGTGGTGTGGTTGTGTTATCTATATGCACTAGCTATATAGGTTAAGGATACTCCTTAGTGTGTTTTACCTTGTTACTAGAACTACTCGCTAAGAGTTGCCTGGGTGTAAGTGTTTGGAAATAGATTCTAGAGTGCACCGATTCACCCCCCCCCCCCCCCCCCCTCTCGGTCACACGATCCTTACAACCATGATAACAATATATTTTCTATGCATTATTAATAGTTGGATAGTAATTTTATGAACATGCAGTTATCATTTAATTGAGGTTTGAACTTTGAAGTCCCTAAACTTCTATGGTTGTAGTCTAATATGTGAGACTTTAACATGCGATTCTTATCCTGCACATTCAATTCAAATTTTCAAATTGGACCTCCCTGCACCCCTGAATCCACCAAATCACAGATCAACAGATGAGACAAATGATTCGGCTGTGTTTCTACCTCTGTTGACTCAGTTGTAATGTTACAGTTTGTGATTTGGCGAGCCCAGACAATATAAGCATGGAAGTTCCTGGAAAGCAGTTTAATTTTATTTATGCTTATCCTCTCGAATCATCTTGCTGCAATAACTGATGCACTTTCGAAGTTCTAATATTGAATTCCACATGATCTTTGCAAAATTAGTCCTCCCTGATCACCCCACAATTGCTCACATAACATAAATGGTGTGTTAGCGCTAGAAAAGTTCCAAGTTCCCTTTGACATCTCTTTGGAGCTGGGTTTGTATTTGCATTGACTCGTTTATAAAGTTCAGGGAGTTGTATAGTTTTGTGCTTGATGGCCCACATAGAAGTTTACACATTTCTGTGATGTACTGAGTTCAATTGTCATGCTTAATTGCTACTTTCTCTCCGGTCATTTTTATTTCAGTAACTGAATACGCTGCATTGATTCCAATATTCAGTACAGATCCCCCTTTTAACCCTCTTTTTAATGTAACATAAATATGATGCGGCTCAGTAGATTTCTATGTTTTCTCATTTTTGAGAACTCAAATGTGAACCCTGTAGCGTAGCTTATGTTACAATAATTCAGTGCACTTATGCTGCTGTATTATGGCATTACATCATATTAATTAATTCTTCTTTTTTAATTTGCAAAGAATATATTACTGGCTTATTAGTTTTGACTGAAACAAAGCTTGTTTGTAGGACTCATCCTTGGTGTTAACTGGCCCTAGCCGTGCGATTGTGGCAGGCGATATTATCCAGTTTGAGGTTGAACTAAAAGTAAAGGGAACCAGGGAGTCTGAAGATAAAATGCTAAGCTTCCTGTTCATTGACCATAACTGTATTGTGGCCAGGTCATCATATGGTAAACTTTTTAGAGAGACGCACACCAACAAATACTGCACAACAGAATTGCTGTTCGCTCAATTGGGAGTTGCAGTGAAGGCAACAGTTGATGCGAAAGTTGTGGAAGGCTTGAGGAACCCGTTCTGCCTACGGATTATTGCTCGGACCAAAAGTTTCCCTCATGATGACTTTGTGCTATTTGATCCTCGAGGTGGCGGCATAGTGGAAAGTGACGAGGGCACGATCAAACTTTCTCGATCGGTTGTCTCGGTGGAATCAGACGGAGAGCTCATACTTTTTGCAGAGGCTCGAGAACCTAACAGCAGTGCAGTTGTAAGTGATACTATC
Source organism: Eragrostis nindensis (assembly GCA_012490785.1). NCBI lineage: Eukaryota > Viridiplantae > Streptophyta > Magnoliopsida > Poales > Poaceae > Eragrostis > Eragrostis nindensis. The sequence continues at coordinate 5,804 of JAAXCT010001008.1, read as the reverse complement.
ACGCTTACTCCGAAAAGAGAGAGCACAAGTGACGGGTTCCTTAACCTTGGGTTCTGTAAGATGGAAATCAGCGTATCTTGGTCACTTCTCCTTGGGTACCTCTAAGCTCATCGGGTCCTCTAACAACTGTTGTTAGTAGCCTTGTATTGCAGTGTGTTCTGTGCTGTGCCGTTGTCTGCTTCCTGTACGGTTATAAACTCTAATAGTTGGTATTCTGCTGGGAATGGCTTTGAGTACCGTGTAGTGAATTATTTGCAAAGTTATGATGCTTCTCGCCATTTGTTTTCGTTTCATGTGTCTTCATCCACATTACATCTCGTTTTGGTTCAATTGCTTTGAGGCGTGCTGCCTTTTTACGAATAAATAACTCGAAGATTTCTGCTTTTATAATTAGGAGATGTAATTTGCTATAACATCAATGAAATTCTGTCTTCGCAAAAAAAAATGATTTGAGGTTCGAAAAAAAATGATTTGTGATCGCAGTAACTCCAGACAGTGAGAGATGGAGTACCGGCCGTGCGATTGTAGCAGGCAATATTATCCAGTTTGACCAACTATGTACCTGCCGATTCTTGTGTGAGAACATTCTGTCGAGGCGTTTCTGAAATTGCCTTGCCTTGTCACCTGAACAATTACAGGCCATGCACTTTCAGAAAGTATATTGCTGCAATTGAATAATTCCATCCTGTCCATCTAATCTGCTGGCGTCTCACTGAAATAAGATATTGTGCCCCTGCAGATAAAATCACTTCAAAATATCATGAGTTTGCCCTGATATTCTGTTGGTCAGAATTATAATTGCCCAGTGAAGTGAGATATAAATCAGGAACTTTGGATCAATTCGGTTCTGATTGTGTACTACTATCTGAGTAATCCTCCAACCTGTTAACATTTCACTGAAATTGCCTTGCCTTTTCTAATTATTGATCACCTGAAAATTTACAGGCTATGTAGTCTCATAAAGTGTGTTGATGCTATCTCAAAAAAAAAGGGTGTGTTGATGCAATCGAATAATTCCATTCTATATGTATTGTTGTAACCGAATAATTCCATCCTATTTGACTAATCTGTTGGCATTTCATTGTAACAAGCTAGTCTATCCTTGCAGATAAAATCACGAGGTCATGAGTTTGTTGTTTCCGGTTGTGAAATTGAATGTATTCGTCCGCTACAAGGACAAGTATCACTGTCAGTTCAGAGTTTTTCTTTTTGGGTAATTTCCTTAGCTTTGCGTCAGGCATTTGCCATTGAGCTTGGTTGGAATGACTGGGAGCAAGTTCAGCAGCAACTATGTGAATGTAGGAGCCATAAGAAGAACGCGCCTGCCAATACGGATTATGGTACCATTTCGCCTGCTGCTGCTACTGAGATGAATGAAGACCAAGCTCCATGAAACACAAAGACATCTGAACTACAATGCAACATGAAGAAAGCCATCTCTTTGATCACGAATAAAATGAATAAAATAAAGCTAATGGTGAACTTTACCTTTCCTACACAAGAACGAGACCTCTGACCAGACATACCGAAACTAGAAAACTCTACAAAACTCGTGTCAACAGAAGCATTGTGCCACCCAAATCCAATCAAGTAGGATAATCAATCAAACTGTGCCAAGCCATAGTGCATATTCAGATAACTGATGTTTTGCTTTTTCATGGATCTATCAAACTCTGACAGTACGCAAAGCACTAAAAGTTTGTAGTAATCAGTGTCACACCAAAAACATAATGTAATGTTCCATTGTTTGGCATATTGGCATAAAGCCAAGAAGCTCTGATATTCTGTTGGTAAGAATGGCAATTGCTCAATGATGAGAGAAACAAATCAGGAACAGAGTTCTGAATGTGTACAACTGCTAGTATCTGTCAAGAACAGGCGGCGCATGGGCTATCCGTGGAATCTCTCCTAGTGTTTACCGGAGCTTTGATTCAGTTTGGTGCATCGAAAACCTGAGAAGTATCATACGGAGGACAATTCTGCACCAGTAGAGCTTTAGTCTGACAGAGTAATTGAGAGACAGGGCGCTATTGATTCATTTGCAACATGTAAACGACGACATGTGAGACACTGCATCACGTCGGCTGGGTGATTTATCATGTCGTGTCACTGCCTACTGATCCCCGTCGATCACGACCATGCCTACTGTTACTGCCTGCCTTTCCATTGCACATTTGCAGGAAAAACTCTACTGCGAAACAGAGTAGAAAACAGAGTATTTGCAGACTCCAGCACCATCATCTACGCTTGGAAGCATGGTGTTGATCCGGATTTTCGTGCGGCACCTGGATCGTCGGATTCATTCATCAACTCGATGGAAATATCATGGAAACTGAAATCACCAGACAAACTGGGTCGGTTTCCTCTCGGCACCGATTTACAGTCGCAAGTCGGATTCCTCCCAAAAAAACGCGCCTTCTCTGCGCCTATTAAATCCCCGCCACCCTGGCGCGCAACAACAACACACCACGATCCAATCCACAACTCCACCAAATCCGCCGCGTTTAGAAACGATCTCCGCCTGCGCTCCGTCGAGTTCATCCCCCGCGAGCTCCGTCCAGCTCTCCCAGTCCGCCATGTCCTTCCTCAAGAAGAGAAGCATGGACCAGAACATCAGAGACAGAGACGTCGTCGGAGCTGTTCGTCCGGGTGCATGTCGGCGAGGACGAGCCCGAATTCGACAGCGTCTTTCGTGCTCCCGGCGTCGCACCTCACCAGGCCGCGCCTGGCGCAGCTGGTGGCCATGACGGAGGACGACCATCAGGGCGAAGTGATCCGCATCCAGTGCCGGCCCTGCGAGTTCGCCGAAGCCATGGTGCAGACGGCGGTCGAGGAGGCCAGAGAGGGGAGGACGGCATGCGGCCGGGTGGTGGACCCTTCTGTCGCCGACGCCGGTCTTAACGTCGGCCCGCTCCTCAGGTACAAGCACCTGAGTCTTCCGGGACTGCCTCTCCCGGAGTATAATCTCCAAGCACGGAAGGCTAAGCTGCGGTGGTTTCTGGACCCGACCTCGTGCGACGCCTCGACCATGGAGCAGGCGCTCACCGGCGACTCCTTCGACATGCACGCCGCCGAAGAGATCATGACCTCCCGGACGCCCGCCCAGCTGCAGATCCTGCGCGAGACCTACATGAAGACCTCGCCTGCACAAGCCGTCGCCACGCGCCGCAAGGCCAAGTCCAAGTCCAAGTCGGCGCCCGCCGTCCCGACCAAGAGCCTCGCCACCAAGGTAACTTCGGTGCCCAAACTGAATCCCTACTTCTACGTTATTTTTTTCTGGTGATCTTTTCTTTTCTGGTGATTTGATCGGAGCCGTCACTTGTTTGCCTGTAGACCTGGCGCCAGAGGATCAGGGAGATCGTGCCCAATGGCACCAAGGTGACTCCGCCGCCACCACCCGCCCCCAGGTTCCGCCCTACGTGGTACGTACGTGCAACAAAAGTTGTGCACTGTCAATTGTTTCGATCACTCTACACATGCATGCAACTCACGATGAATTCCTAACGCTTTTGTGCGCGCATGCAGGCCGCTGACCACAGGATCGCGATGAAAAATTGTGGAACCATGAAGATCCAAGCCTATAACAGAAGCTCATCATGATGACCTAGCTCGCATCAACAAAGAGACTTACTTTGGTAGTCACTCCGTATGTCTTTCTTCACTTCTCGCACTGCTCGAGTCATTTTAGCTTCGTTTCTTCGAGGTTTTGCGCTTGCTAAGGAGAATGGTAGTGTTCTTTGAGTCTTGGTCAGGCTTACATTGGTGTTACAGAAGAAATAGTGGAGTCTCCGGCCTAGGGTAGCGAAAGCACTTGTAAGACGTGTCGGTTCACCTTTCCTTAAGTTGTTTCATTTGACTTAAGAGATTCGGTAGGTAAGAGGTTTTTGGATCCTAAAACTAAAGCAAAAAAAAAGTTGAGCTATGAAAAAGTCCAACTTAATTGTGCAATAGTACGTGCGGGTGAAGATTCGCCCGCACGGGCGAGATGGAGCATAATATGCACTCGCTTAGGAAATCACAAATTCCCGTCTGCCGGCCGGGTCAATGGCAACAAAAAGGAATAGGAATGAACAAGTAATCCGCGCATAGTTGCTATAAGCCGTCCTAGTTCCGGAGACTCTACCTAGTATTTTGTAACACTGGTGTTTGTTTGACTTTGATTCCGGGAGCATTATTGTATCTTCCTTGGTTGAGGTCTGCAATTTCCTTTGAGGACCGGAGCCTAAACACTCGTGCATGTGTCGGTGGTGGAGCTTGATGATGTAAGCTTCATATGTTGATCAATCATGAAACTATTTCCATGCTGGGCAAAATTATGAAAGACCTAATTGTCGCTTGATTTGTGTGTTCATTTTTGTTTACACGTTCACAATCTTATAACATCTTCACGTGATTTTGTTCTCTGCAACATGTTTCTGCATACTGATCGCCTTTGCATACTGATGATTGGTCACGAGATTGTTTTCACATATTTCGTACCGTGCAACAAACATATCAGTAAGCGAGAGGAGGCCGCCAAGAACATAGCACAAAGCAGAGTATGTCTTCACACGGGGGTGTTCGTTTCTCTAGGCCTAATTTTAGGCCGCTTAGAAGCTTGTCATTTAAGAGTATTAAATAAAGTCTAATTAAAAAATTAACTACAGAACCTTGTACTAATTCGCGAGACGAATCTAATGAGGGTAATTAAGCCGTGATTAGACGATAGTTACTGTAGCATCACTGTAGCAAAACATAGCTTAATTAGGCTCATTAGATTCATCTCGCAAATTAGCACACATCTGTAAAAGGTTTTGTAATTAGACTTATTTAATACACATAAATAGCAAGATTAGTTTTGATATGACCTTTAGGCCTAAAACACGAACACCCCCATATAGTGTGGCATGTAATGGGGTTCTTGATGATGTAAGCTTCATATGTTGATCAATGAAATTATTTCCATGTTGGGCAAAATTATGAAAGGCCTGATCGTCGTTTGATTTGTGTGTTCATTTTGTTTTACACATTCTCTATCTTATAGCATCTTCATTCACTGGATTTAGCTGTCTGCGACATGTTTTCTGCATACTGATCGCCTTTGCATACTGATGACTGGTCACGAGATTGTTTTCGCATACTTCGTACCGTGCAACAAACAAATCAGTACGCGAGAGGAGGCCGCCAAAACAGAGCACAAAGCAGAGTATGTCTTCACACGTTTTCAGATTGAATTGCACACCCATCGGAAGTAGCGTTCGAGGGCAAACTGAGCTAGGATGTTTTGTTTGATTACAACATGCAGTTCTTGCTTTGCATCATCCAAAATCTATGGCATGTCTTGTTTGATTACAACAGACGTACATTGCCTGATGGATCCTACATGCGGCGTACAACCTGAGTGAGGAATACCCGTGCCACAACCACTAACACGTCCTTAGAGAGCAACGAAAGACTCTCGTTGCAATATTACATTGCATGGAAGGACTAGACCTCATTCTAATCATAACCAATCTAATTTTGGGAGACAGCATCCTATGTCATATTAACCGGCCCCTGCAGCAATGCTCACCTTGAGATTCTGCAGTGCTTCACGGACGTAGTCGTCACCTTGGTTCGAGTATTTCAGACAGATGAGCCGTTGCGCAACGTGTACGCCGTCTGAAGCGACTGGAACTCCACCGAGTTGGCATCCATCTTGCCATTTCCTGCAGGGCAAACACACAAAAATTGTGTAGCTGATCAGTAAGAGATCACCGCCCAGGAGGAAACAGGTAAGATTGGTAAACTTTGTATGAAGGAAGATAGAAATGCGACACAAACAC